>PVJA010032016.1:0-24443 GCA_004027025.1 Myocastor coypus
CAAAAAAAAAAAAAAAAAAAAAAAAAAAAAAAAAAAGACTCACCCTGCGATCCCCTACAGTGGATGATACTTAGAACAAGAAGAGGGCATTGTTCGCAGTTTATGACAACATTGGGATCCTAGGAGACTTTGAAAAAAGCCCCAACCTGAAGCCGCACAGGGCTTCAAAGCTGGAAGAGAAATGAATCACAATGTATACAAAAGAAGAGAATAGTTGGAAATAGAATGTTCATTGATGACCTGCACCACCTTAAAAGACATATCGGCTGTCTCTACCAACACTTTAATCATTGTGGGAAGTACTGGTAGAATTAAAATATGGGATCTGTGACAGACACGTATCTGTCTTCCTGAAGAGGGGGATAGGACTTTCCCTATGAGGAAAGGGTTTTGTATGCTTGCTAAAAAAATGGAGTTTTGGGATCTGAAAGAAGAAAGGAAGGAAGGAAAGAAGGAAGGAAGGAAAGAAGGAAAGAAGGAAAGAAGGAAGGAAGGAAGGAAAGAAGGCAAGCAGATTCATGTATTTGCATTGCTCTCTTATTTCACACTAGTCTGAATCTGGTTACTGTATATATCCATAGTATAGCATTTGAGAGTCCACTCAGATGGTCCTCTGCCACGACTATTTCGGAGATGCTGATTTCACGTCGTATTGTGCACGTGCTTTTTGATAGGCTAGAAAACTGTTGAGTAACAGCACTCATGGCAGGGGCTTTTAACAGGCTGTGGTGTTCCATCTGCCTTATCTTCACAATGCTGAAAGACGAGGATTGAGGGCCATAGCAGTCTCAGTCACTAAGGCCCCCACAAGCCTTCCTTATGAGTCTGTAGAAACATTCAACTTCAAGTTTTACTCTCTACAACTGTTAAAGTGACACTTGCTGGAAATGAACATTTGGTATGAAGGATGTCCAAAGTCATTTGTAATTTATTTTAATTTTTACATCAAAACAATCAAAATAAAAAGAAGTAATATCTCAAGCAAAGGAACAGATTTCAATGGATAAATCATGTTTAGCATGGTAAAAGCATTGACTAGTCAATATTGACCCATGGTGAGAAAATACATATTTTCTTGTTTCATTGAAAGGCAACAAATTTGGTTCTGTACATAAGCAAAGGAAATGTACTAAAACTACATTTAATAATTTGGGGCTGGGGAGATAGCTTGGTGGTCTAAGTGCCTCCCTGGTAAACACAAGGACCCAGGTTTGATTCCTGGTACCACATGCCAATGTTGACCACTCAGCCCAGGTGTGGAGACACATGCCTATAATCCTAGAGCTGGGAAGGTTGAGATAGGAGGGTCACTATGAGTCTGAGTTGCTCAGTGAGACCCTGTACCAAATTAATAAACAAAAGATTAAAAAATGAGATAATAATATAATATAATAATAATATAATAATGAAGCAAGAACACATTTAATACTTCGTAGATTTACATGGGAGAATAAAGTTATTTCCATGTTCTACAAATATCCTGTTACCCAAAGACCAAGATACAATAACTTTATTTTTTGTTTCAAACCGTTGAAAACATATCATTACAAAACAACTACACTCAGAGTTAAGTCACTTCTGCAATTCTCAGGGGTTTAAATAAAAAAGTTCTAGTTTTGAGAAAGCACCAAATCTACTTTCCAAGTGTGTAACACTGCTAGGTAAAGGGCTAGGAAAATTAAGAAAATGGAGACTTAATGGTTGAGTAGAAGATATTTTTGTTATAGACAACCAAGACCTTTCCTCATCACTAATGTAAAATGATTTTCCTCCATTTTGTTTCCTCAGTGTGGAAAACAGTAAATTTACTCTGACCTCTGAAGCTTAATCAAAGTTGGGTAGCAAGAAGAGTAGGCAAGAGTTCTTCTACCCACAGTTATCAGGAAGCTGAAGAGAGTGTGTGAGTTGTGTCTGTCCTGGCAATTGTTCCTGACTATTACTGCTGTCCAAGGAAAGAGGCCATGGGGCTCTCTGGCCAGTGGGTTTCATTCTATCAACTTCTATTGATTCCAAATCTTATTACCCTTTTTTGTCTTTTAAAAACAAACATTTACTTGAGAGTATAGCAATGATTGAAATGACATTTAGAAGCTGCGTACATCTAAAAGACCAGAATTGACAGATATTCCAAGCATGGTTTTAGTATTACCCATTGTTATCCTCAGTGTCAAAAACCTGTTGGAGATTCTTAGGGCCATTGTCTAAATCATCCTGTGTAAATAAGTGCACGGTTTTGCCCCTGCCATGTTTCTTAACTATTCTGCTTGCTGTCTCTTCATTGTCTGATCCTTAAATTCTTGATTCCCATTTAGCTGTGTTATGCCGTTCCATTTTTTATTTCTTCTTTTGAGTTCTTACACTAGAGAGACTACACAATACCTACATGTGGGTCTGGTTTATTTCACTTATGGGTATATGCTTGAGATACATCCGCTTATATATGAAGGCTTTGGGTTTATCATTCCTTATAGTTGAGTAATAGTCCATTGTATAAACACACCACATCTTTTCCAACCATTCTTGAGGTGATGGGCACACGTCTGTTCTTATGAGGCGCTTTCTCTCATCAATTTTCAGGGTCTCTTTGACTTTGTTTTTTGCAGTTTTCATGCTTCTTTCTTCACCATCACTTCCTGAGCTGCTCTTTCATTACATCTTCTTTTTCTCCTCTCTTAAGTTTTTCCTGCTGCATCTCCAAGAGAAGTGTGATTCTTTCCATAGGTTCTTTTCCAGATATATCATTTATAAAATAAGAATACTTTTTATTTTTTGAATTTTTGTATTTTAGGGAAGGGTCTACAAGGTGTTTGGGGTCTCACTGTGTAGATCTGACTGTTTACAGCCTCCCAAGAGCTGGGATTTGCATCCTCAGCTGCTAGAGAAATCCCCAGACACAGGCACATGTTGGTCTCCACATCCTCCTCCTGCTTGGAGCAGGCAATGTGAGCCCCAGTCCTTGATGGCTGTGTCTTGTCCTGAGTGCTCCACAGTCTTCAGTCTTGGTGAAAAACGATTCAGCAGAGTGCATCCAAGTGTTCTTGGTCAGCATGTTTTTCCAGGGCACTTACTTTCTACTGTTCTTAGAAATCTTTTTTTTTTTTTTTTGTAAGATCCATCCTAAGATGCACATTACATCCTTAGTCATTGGCTTCCCATGCAAGCAACTGCATTTGAGCCACTGAAATATTATCTCCTGTGAATCTACTGAAATTCTATCCAGCATAACTCCCTTCATCTAGAGTCTTCCTGCGTTGGCATACAGATTCTCTCTCCTTGCTCTAGGTTTTGGATCATAATAGGCAGAATTTGGATTCAAACTTCTCAAATACTTTTCAATTATCTTCTTAAATCCTGAGATTCCTGATAGCAACTCATCTCTTTTTTCTTAAAATTTATTTATTATTATTATTATTTTGTTTTTTTAATGTATGTGGTATGGAGTCTTGCTGTGTAGCTTTGACTCATAGCGATTCTCCTGTTTTCACCCTCCCTAGAGCTGGTATTACAGGGATGTGCTTTTGTTGGCTAGCTCAGTACTTCCAGGGGATGGGGCCAGTGCAGTATATGGTGTGGGTATCCAACTCTGGTTCCTGTGCTTGCCTAAGCAGGCACTTAGTCTACTGAGCTATCTCACCGACCCAATAACTCATCTCTTAAAGTCAAAATTCTGTCCATACATGTCCATGTCATTTGCATATTTACCTTCATCCTCATCTTCACTGTTATGATCTTTTTCATCTGAGAATTTTTTTACTTTACTCCCCATTGGCATTCTGGAGAATTAGTTTGTTCTACTAGTTCTCCTGAGGCTACAGTTCTTCTTAAAATTTCTAGGCTTCCAGTATTCATGTTTCCCAGTCAACTTTGGCATACTCTTGTACAATTTTCATGTGTCTTTCTGGATTGTAACCATTCCACCAATTTCTCTTCTCATTATAGTCAGATATCAACTGAGGCTGGAATGTTCACCTGGAGCTGTATTAGTATCTATAAATGTGGCTCCACCTTGCCAGTATCTCTCATTGCCATCTTCTTTTTGCAGGTCATAGTCCCACAGTTTTCATATGCTCCTTTAAGGCCCTCAGTAGGCATGGAATTCTCTTTCACATGTCTTTTGTATCATTCTCCAGAGGAGCTAAATTGCTTTTGTTTTTCTGGTTGTAGTCTCTGCTGCTGTAAGGAAGGTCTTCCTGATGGATCAGTATACCACAACACTGAAGAAACACACTGAGGAATATGAAGAGTGACATCTTTTCCTTCATCATCTGTAGGATCAGTGACAATTTTCACTGTTTAACACCTTTTTTCTTCTTTCTGCTCATCTTCCTTGGTCTCTCCAAATTAATTTCTTCTGGCCCTGACAGGGGTGCAGCATTCACTGTATCACAGCTTCTGCCCACATGACAACGGAGCTTCTTCCAGTTAGCTACCCAGACTCCAAAGCTAGCCTGTGCAAAGGCAGACAAGCTGTGGGTGTTTACTTTCAGGCTTTCTGCCTTCTCCCCACAACCACAGTGGTAGCTTCCACCTTCTGCACTACATAGTGATTATATTCGGTTTGGGTTTCTGGTAAACATGCATGATACATCTTGATCACTTTAATCCCCAAATCCTTCTGTCTTTCCTTTCCCCTTCTCCAGATTCCCTTCCATTCTCTACCAAGACTACTTCCCTGTGTCTTAACGTGACTCTACTTTGCTTCTTTTGGGTTTCTTGTATTAGAGATGCCATCTGATATTTAACCTGTTATTACTGACTTATTTCACTTAGCATTGTGGTCTTATGGCCCATCCATTCTCTTACAAATGACTCCAAATTATTCTCTTTTTTCATATTTATTTATTACTTTTAATAAGAAATAACAATGACACAATTTCAAAACGTGTTAATAGTACATCCCCAATAATTAATGCAACACATATTGTTGTTTTTGTAGTAATTTGGAGTACATGATACAGCTATAGTAATTTTTCTCAAATTATTCTCTTTATGTCCGAGATTCTTATATGTTCTTGACTTTATTGTTCCTATCAAAGGAAATAGTCAACATAGTATTTAATTTTTGAGCAATTTCCTTTGAGTTTATCTATTTTTTTTTTTTTTTTTTTTTTTTTGTGGGACCAGGGTTCGAACTCACGACCTTGCACTTGCCCAGCAGGCGCTTGTGCCTCAGAGCTATCTCCCCAGCCCCTAGAGTTTATCTATTCAAAAGGGGCCCATTTACTGTGAGAATGGATATTGTCTCTATAGAAATACCAGCAGTGTAAAGTTTCTAATTCTTCTGTAGGACCTTGAGTGCCTCCAAGGCAGAAATGGTATATTACTCATCGTTTTACTTATCCCCAATGCCCAGCACATAGGAAATAGTGTTTGCTTGAGTTGCATCTAAATTAGCATTGGGCCCAGAGAATAAGATTCTGAGAAGGCACTAAAGTTGCCAGCCAATTACAGTGAAAGCTGCCAAACATAATCTATGAGCCAAGAGGCTGGGGTCACCCCATTGCCTGCAGCGAGGGCCTTCAAACCTGTCAGATGTCAGCTGTATTTGCAAAGCTAGGTGTTCAGGTAGAAGGTTGGATTTTTCTTCATTAAACTTATTCCCCAAGGTGGGGCTCTGACAGGAACCCAGTGAGATGTCAAACTGAGACAGCTGTTGCCAAACCTGGTGGAGGCATTTCAGACAGCTGGTGATACAGCTGCTGCCCCAGACTTCATGTATAAAAGCCTTTTTTCTTTTTCCCTTAAGGAGGTCAAAATGCTTAACAAAGAAATGGCAATAGTGAAGCAGCCACAATACGAAAGAATTGGATGTCAGGTCACATAGATTTAGGTCTCAATTCTAATTCTTATTAACTGTGTGACTTGGAACCAATTTAGTCATCCTTCTAAGCCTCAAATTTTTTAGTGATAGTATTAGTTGTTGTGAAGATTGAATGAGACAATGTATATGAAAATGTTTTGTATACTATAGAGCACAGTTACAATGTTATGTCTAACTAGAGTATATGAAAATGATATTTATTGACTATAATACGCATACATGTGTGCACACAAAGAATGACATGATGGTTAATTTTATGCTCCAATCTGATGGGGCCTTGAGTGCCTAGATATTTAGTCAAATATTATTTTGGATATGTCTAGGAGGGTATTTCTGAATGAAACTAACATTATTTTGTAGCTCAGGTTGACCTTGAGCTCATATCTATTCTCCTGCCTCAGCTTCCTGAGTTCTGGGACTGGTGACATGCTTCACCAGCCCCACAAAAAGGAATTTTAAGCAGTGCTTTAATTTTAGACCTGAAGTCTTTTTTCCTTTCTTTCTTTCTTTCTTTCTTTCTTTCTTTCTTTCTTTCTTTCTTTCTTTCTTTCTTTCTTTCTTTTTCTTTCTTTCTTTTTCTTTGTGGAACTGGTGATCAAACTCAGGCCCTTGTGCTTACCAGGCAAGAGTTTATTCTACTGAGCTATCTTCCTAGCCTCTCAGACTTGAATTTTGCACAGATTTCTCTGTGTGTAGAATGGCAGCCTAGTGGGTTGTGTTCCCTCAGAGCCTCCCTATTGATACCTCCGAGACTTTTTTGCTCCTATTCCTCGAATCGTGGTGTCCCTGAGACTCTGTCCTTGAATATTTTCTCTTATTCTCTCTACATATGTATTTCTAGAACTTTATTCTGATAATTTCCAGGTCTCTCTCATCTTGATCCTTATCCAGCTGCACCAGAAGCACTTTAGTCAGCTTGTGTAAAATTGAATGTGTGGGGCTTGTGACATAAGTGCCTGTCTGGCAGGCACAAAGTCCCAAGGTTGACCCCTGGTACCACAAAATAAATGAATACATACATAAATATAAAAAAACATAAAATGGAAAATACCAATTTCTAGACAGTGATTGTCTTTAGGAAAAAGACTGGGTTGAGATGCACAGAGTTTTCACCTTTTAATGATGCCAAACAAATACAGAAGAATGTTAAGAGTCAAGTAGGTGTTTGATATATTATTCCCAGAGAACATAAAGGCAAAAATAGGATGAATGTAGAAATTCTGGTTCAGATCCAACTTTTTATTGTGTGAATGGTCAACTGCAGAAGACACACAACTCCATCTTTTGTGGTTTTGTTTTTCTTCTCTGTAAGTTGGAAATCATAATATACTTCATAGTATTGGGTTTGTGTGTGTGTGTGTGTGTGTGCGCGCGTGCGTGTGTTTTGGGGAAGGTTGTACAGTGTGTTCTGGGTCTCACTACTAGATCAGACCTGTAGTGATCCGCCTGTGCAAAGCCTCCCTAGAGCTGCCATTGCAGGTACACACCACCACGCCCAGTCTTAATTGCCGTCTCTGTACTTCCTGGGGGTGGGGCCAACAGGACAGGTCCTGGGATCAAACCCCAGGCCCCTGTGTCTGCTTGCAGGTGCTTTAATCCGCTGAGCTATTTGACTGGCCTTTCATAGTATTGTGACAACTGTATGAATTAGCCTATGGGTAGCATTGCAATAATATTTAGCATACAATAAACATGAAATGAGTTAACTATTTTTATTATTAGTGGTAAATTTTATGCATTTTATAAACTTTTCTCAAAAAACTATAATAACATGCACAAATGTTATAAACTCATAAATTATAGGTAGGTTATGACTTATTGGAAACCCTTGAGTCAGATATGCTTCATAGTTGAAAGTTTTGATTGCATGCAACAGCATCATTGGTGGCTGGAGAAGCCCCTTCTTTCCCCAGGTAAACATGTTATGATTTGTTGTATTAAAAATTAATAATACACTAAGCTAAATAAAAAATTTGAGAAGCTTCATGTTAGTGAAGGTAAGGTTTTACTGCCAAATAAAGTAGATGCAAACTTTGCAAATACTTTCTCTTTTTTTGGTGAGATCAGGGTTCGAACTCACGACCTTGTACTTGCCAGACAGGCACTTGTGCCATGC
Organism: Myocastor coypus; assembly: GCA_004027025.1. Taxonomy (NCBI): domain Eukaryota; kingdom Metazoa; phylum Chordata; class Mammalia; order Rodentia; family Myocastoridae; genus Myocastor; species Myocastor coypus. The sequence continues at coordinate 7,938 of PVJA010032016.1, forward strand.
AGCTATCTCCTAGCTCCTTGCAAATACTTTCAGTTTCAGAATATTTTGGATTTTGAATTGCCTGTGAAGGTTTGCAGACTGTTACATGAAGTAGATCTATATATATTGGAAGGCAAAGTAAGGCTTTTCAAAAATTTTTATTATTTTTAATAAGAAATTATAATGTGACAGTTTCAAAACACATTAGTATATTCACAATAATTGATACAAAGCATATTGTTGTCCTCATTGTAGTTATACAGGGCACAGGACATACACATGATACATTTTCTTTTCTTTTTTTGTCTTTTTGAGACAAGGTCTTGCTATGCAGTTCAGGCTGGCCTCAAACTTAATTTTGTAGCCCAGGCTGGTCTCGAGCTCGCACTGACCCTCCTGCCTCAGCCTCCCAAGTGCTAGGGTTACAGGCATGTGCCACCACGCCTGGCTACATTTTCTAATGGTTATTGGTACAATACATTTCTTCTTTTTGATCTAAGAGAAGATAGTTGTATACACAGTCAAATGTTCCGTAATTGCAGTGGGTTACTGGTGAAACTAGCAATGTTGGAAGCTGTTCATTTGAGCCTTTTACAGCTCAGCATATTAAACTACCCTTACATTTTATGTGTCATGTTTAAGCTTTTCTGCTGGGCGGTTAAGGGCCAGTTAAAGCAAGACCTATATAAGAAAACATATAGTTTTTGTTTCTCCCAAGGTCAGTCAAATCCCCTCAGGATTTACTTTGGAACCATGTACAGTGCTTTGTAGAACTGTTGTCAGTGTCAGCCATTTGGATGAGTCATAGCCATTGCTTTTCCAGTTTGCTCTCTGTGAAAGCCTGAGAAAATGCTTTCTCTCTAGGTAGCTCTCCTTAGGCACACTGTATACCTTCAATCCCTTTCTTCTGTGGTCCTTTAATCTCCTTGAACAGAAAATTTGGGAAGCTACTGTGTTATAGGATATTACAACACAGGTTGAGTTCTGTCCAGAGTCCTCACTGACTTTGAAGGGCTAGGGCCAAAGTACTGGCTCAAAGTAAGGCTTTTTGGGGTTTTTGTTTGTTTGTTTTGGTACTGGGGATGGAGATCTGGATGTCACACTTGGCAGGCAGGTGCTGATTTCCCTGAGCATCTCCCTGGTAGTAATGATGCAGGAAGAAAAGACTGACCTGGGGTGGATGACCTCCAATAGGGAATCTCCAAATGACATAAGGAAAATGGATCCCCAGCCTGAAAAGTACCTGGGACAGGTTCGTGTTCTCTAAAACTGAAGAATGAATTTTAGGAACAAACGGAGGTAATGAGCAGAACATATTGAGAGAAAGAAAGCTCCTAGTGGGTATCCCCAGGAAACTGTCTCTTCCAGGGACTTTTATAGAGAAGACATGGGAACTCTTTTAGGTGAATAGGAGGTGGGATAAAACTGTGGTCAACCAATGAGATTATAAGCACCATTGCTCAGGTAAAATCGATTAACATTGGGATCCAATGGGAAGGCAAGTCATGTAGCAAGCAGGCAAGAATGCCGCCTATTGAGTATGGGCTTGTGACTCTTTCTAGGATCTTTCAAGGTGATTGATACCTACTCAGAGTATCAATCCCTGATGCCCATCCCTAGAGAACTATGTATTTGCTTCTGTTTACTTTTGTCTTGAGATCTGGCCCACAGTGGAGGAGCGTCTGTCTTTAGTTGGAAAGTCCCCTTGTCTTCCATGTCATCCTTGGGGGCCTGACCTTGTCTGACTGCCTATAATATTTCTATCTAATTTAGCTGCCTACAACAGTAAAATACACTTTTGAGCAGTGAACTACATATGAGGTAGTATTTGACAATCCACTAAACAATGTATATTCCCCACTGTCTTTGGATTCATAAAGAGGTCTACATGCATTCTGACACATATGCACGCTACTCAAAGTAAGATGAGAAGATGCCTGCTGGTGTTGGGAGTGCTCACTTTTGGAAAGGGAATGGCCACCTTTTCTCAATATACTTCTGTATTTGAATCATGTGCAAATGTTACTCATGTGTTTATTCATGTAACTGTGTAGAGATAAGTAACTAGCATCTTAAGAAGCAGAGAATAATAAACAAGGCCCGGGGACAGTTTGTCAGTAACCTGGGATTCAAGGAGACAAATAATGGCTTATCCTGATGGCTCCTTGACAGTTGTCTCCTCCCTTGTTTGGAAAGTGAATGGTTGTCTCCTGCTTGGAATCTTGTCAATGAGCATTTGTGTTAACCTAGCATTGGGCTAATGGAGGTCAGAGATTGTAGCACTTTTTTACTAAAGTAATTATGCCCCTGAGCACGTTCTTTGGCCCTAAATAAAAGATACTTCTGAAACCGGGGCTCACTTTGAGAGAGAAAGATCTCAGTGAGATCTCTGAGCTAAATTCATCAGGTCTTCTCGTTCTTTTGGCAATGATACATAACCACATACAACAAGTGGCACACGACTCGGGGCACGGAAGATGACCAGGAGTGAGTTAAGAGAGGTCTGACTGAGTGGGAAAAGTACACCCAGAGTAGGTGAGACCACCAGCAAAAGCTCAGAGTAGTGGGAAACTGCTTCAGTAGAAAATGAGTATGTCTGTCTTATTCCGATGTTACTCAAAACAGCGGGTGTAAAAATGAAGCCTAAGAGTTTCAAGGAATTATTTTCCCTTATAAAAAGGTATTGTTATTGGTTTCGGCTTAGGGGAAAGGCTGCTTTAAACTTAAAAGTTTGGAAGCAAGTTATGAGAGCACTGTGTTGTGCTCGCCAAAATAGGAAAACAATTCCTCTTTATGTATGGTCTCTTTGTAGTTTAATTTCCTTAGCTTTGGAACCATTGCAACTGGATCCAGTAGAGTGTAAGAAATATCTGAACAGGTCAGCTTCAGATGCTGATACCGCTAAAGCTCAAGAGCAGCCTCTGCACAAATATAAATCTGTGCATGGGACCTTTTTAAGACCTCTGCCTCTCTCCCTCTCAAATATAGAGAGTGACAAAAGGACAAAAACAGAGCTAGTGGCCTCTGTGGTGCATAATTATGATGTTTGCACCCTCTCAAGACCCCCTACATAAAGGTGCTCCCCAGAATACCAAGAGTATCAGTTCCTTAAATTTCTTGATGCTTTATAGTAGGGATGAATCTAACAAACAGTCCTAAAAGGATACGTATGGCATTCCAAACCACCTGAGCATTTGGAGGATGTAGAACAAAAGGAAACTAAGAATGAGGTATGTGAGCTTCAAGCTCAGGTAAGACAATTACTAGCATTCATTTCTAAGTTGATTGAAAAAATGGAGGTCTCTACCTCTATCAGTTCACAAAAATTCAGCCCTCACTGCCACCTTTTAAACCTCCTCCTCCATATGAAGAAAGAAAGGAAGCCCTCATAAAAGCTTATAAAAGTGTGATATCTCAGGCTATTATGCAAGGGAGACAATAGGGAGATCGTGAAGCTTATTCTGCCCCTTTGGGTAGTTTTCCTGTGGTAGTTCAACAAGATCCACCAAATGCTCACTTTCCCCAGGGCTATGTATAGTGGGAGCACCAACCTCTGGCATTCAAGGTTATTAAAGATTTAAAGCAGGCTATTACAGAATATGGTATGCATTCAACCTATGTGATTGGATTAATACAAGGATTAGCAAATGAACATAGATTAATTCCTCATGTTTGGGAAGTTTTTGTGCCTTACAGTTTTAGAGCCAAGCCAATATTTGCAGTTTAGAACTTGGTGGAAAGATGAAGCAGATATTCAAAAGAGGGTTAACAGGGGACGAAATCCCTCAGTTAATGTTTCATTAGATCAACTCACTGGGTCAGGGGCCTGGGTTGGTATCCAAGCCCAATTGCAAGATGATGTGGCTGTTGTGCAAACTCGCATTTGTTGCTTGAGAGCATGGGGAAAAGTGGAAAGACCTGGGGATGCTCAAAAATCATTTACTAAGGTTTTCCAAACTAATAAGGAGCCATATGCAGATTTTGTCTCCCGATTAAGGGAAGCTATATACAAAACTAAGAGCCCCAGATCTGAGGGCTTTATTCTTACAAATTTCATTTTGAGAATGCAAATACTGAATGTCAAAAGGCTCTGGGTCCCTTAAAGGCACAGGGGCATCATTGGAAGAATATAACAAGGTCTGTGCTGATATTGGCTCAGAGTCATACAAAGCTAATTTACAGGCAGCCGTCTTACAGTTTTTTTTTTTTTTTTTTTTTTTTTTTTTGTCTTTTTGAGACAGGGTCTCACTATGCAGCTCAGGATGGCCTTAAACTCACTCTTGTAGCCCAGGCTGGTCTGGAACTCACACTGATCCTCCTGCCTCAGCCTCCCAAGTGCTGGGATTAAAGGCATGCACCACCATGCCTGGCTTACAATCTTTTTTTAAACAAAATCATACCAAATGTTTTAAGTGTGGAAAGATGGATCATATGAGAAAAGATTGCAGAAAAGGACAAGATAAATAGAAAAAAGGAAGTAAGAGTAACAAGACTGCTCCTGGACTTGGTCTGAGATGTGGAAAAGGTAAACATTGGGCTAATGAATGTTGCTCCAAACTTGATAAGCATGGCCAACCCTTGCAATCTCAGAGAAACTGGAGAAGGGGCCTATCATCCAGGGGGCCAAGATAAACAATATGAAATACCCACAGTTTCCATTGGCCAGCCCAAATTTCAATCAAATGCAGGATTGCAGATCCTTTCCATGCAGCCTCAGGAAGCAGAAACACAGCTTTAAATCCAATGGCTGTAAAAAAATCAGCTTTTGCTCCCTGCATAAGGAGTTTACAAAATTAAAACTGGAGTTTTCAGGCCTATTCCAAAAGATATCATATCTCTGACTATAAAAAGGAGTACTATTATTGCCCAAGGTGTATTTCTACATTTGGTAACTATTGATAGTGATTATAAAGAAGAAATATTACTTGTGATATCTACTACTCAACCTTTTCAGATTAAAACTTAACTGCTTATTAAAAATAGAAGTCAGCTTCTCTTTATGAATATTAAACTCATTCTGCATTGCCTGGCCCTATTGTCAGCAGAGTGACAGGAGACACACTGACTATCCACAGAGGCCTTGGCTACAGGGATATGGTTCCCTTAAAGCTTTAGGAGGTAATGTGGGCTCAAGAAAACGATTTGTAGATGCTGAGACCATTAAGCTGCTATTAGCCACACCTATGGAGTAATATCAACCAAAGACAGCCCTGATGCTAAATGGTCTTCAGGTTTTGTCTGGGGTAATCAACGCTGTTTATACAAAGAAATAAAATTGTAATTCTGTCCAACCAAACTGTTGTTTAAACCACACTAAATTCTTATATTGCTCAATTGGTCATTAATTTTTGCTAAAAATTTTAAAATTGTTAAAAGAAATAGCGGGTTAAAAATAAAAATTATTTAAAGGAAAAACATTTTAATGGCTTTTCAAATGCAAATGTGGGTGGCCTTCAGGTAGAGCAGCTGAAAAGGTGAGGCCATTGCTCCAGGGTATTTTAAAAGATTACCTAAAATTCTTTTAATTCATAGTTAAGTGTGGTTGCTTAAAACTGTCCTAAATTAAAAATGCAATTTAAAAAGGTGCTTTGACTGGGTGTGGTGGTACACGCTTGTAATCCCAGCACTTGGGAGGCTGAGACAGGAGGATTAGTGCAAGTTGGAGACCAGCCTGGGCTATGGAAGTGAGCTCAAGGCCAGCCTGAACTGCATAGCAAGACCCTGTTTCAAAAATAAAAGTAAAATAAAATAAAACAGGGCTTTGACATTTTACCAACAAATATAAAATGACACTTAAAGGTTTAAACAGTTGCTTGATTTTGACATTCCGTTTAACTAATAAAAGGCCTAGTGATGGCTTCCAAAGAGGTTCAAACTATGATAACTTTTTCATATTTGGATCAATTTATGCAACAAAGATATTTTGTGCCCCAAACTATGCAGATCAACCATTGATGATTTTCAGACTTTATTTGGTAATATTAAGTGGCTCCATCTTGATTTTGGATTAATTTCTCTGGTGCTATTGACTGTCATTATCCTTCAGATAAGTTAATGGCTTCTTCTTCTAAAATCTCACCATACCATCAAAATTCTGTTAAAGCAGTGGTTCTTAACCTGTGGGTCATGACCCCAGCAGTGATCAAACGACCTAAACACAGTGGTCTCCTAAAGCCATTCTGAATCATAACTGTAGCAAAGTTAGTTTTGAAGTAGCCACCAAAATTATTTTTTTGGTTTGGGGTCACTGCAACATGAGGAATTGTGTTGCAGTGTCATGGTATTAGAAAGGTTGAGAGCCACTGTGTTAAAGCAAAAGAAGAGTCAATCCTGTCAGCTTCACTTGTCAGTGTATACTATTAAATTTTTAAACATTTACAGCAACATAAAGACAAACCAGGTAAGAAAAAAAAGGGGGTGCTAAAAAAGGTCCTTAAGAGAGATTTCCACACTGGGCTATGAAAAGAACTCAGTCCACTACTAACTTGGGGCAAATGGTGTGCTTGTGTTTTCCCAGAAAATGCTAAACAACCTATTTGAGTACCAATGTTTACTGTCAGAGTGCACTATGAAGCCAGATCTAAAGAAGTTAACTGCAGTGAGGCTAGATCCAGCCTGAGGCCTCTTTCAGGAACTGACCAAATGGAAATCTAAGGTCTAAATAGGTGACAGAAAAAATGTAATTATAAAATATGCATATTGATTATAAGAAAGGATTTTATTCCTTCCAAATTTTTCAAATAAGAGATCTCTAATAATTAACAAATAACAAAATCTGACGAGTCTACTTATAGATTTGGCCAAAAGGTTGAGTGTACTCTTAATTTTATAAAGATGTTTATGTGTCTCTATGTTTGTGTGTCTTTCAATGAACATCTGTTCCTCTTTTTATTTTTTGTTTTTTGATGATTTGTTTTAAATATAATTTGAGATATAGACTTAAAAGCATGCTTTTTCCTAAATTACTAGATAGTCAAAGTGATATTAAAGTTGATTTATATATATCATAAGGTTTAAACTAATTTAATAAAAATTCCCTTGAGTGGAAAAAATTTATTAGAGAGGAGTCCACTTGATGAATAAGAGGTGTGGCCAACCTTTTTATTCATTGATGAGGAGCTCCCAACAATTTCAATAGTCTCTTAGGAGAAACCCTCAATAAATAGGTCATTGGTTAAAAGATAAATTTTTTCAAAATGTTACAATAAAGTTTTCTTTTTAAAGATGGTTTTGGTACAAAAAGATTAAAAAACAAAGGTCTTCATATAAGTATGACAATTCGCTATTGTTAATCTCATGGTATATTAACTGTATTTATGATTCCAGGTATATAGGTCTTTCAAAATGTAAAACAAAGATTGCTTATTGGGACAAAAGTTTCTCAGATTCAAAGCTTCTGCCTTTTACAAAAATGTTATGCCAAAACAAAACAAAACAAAAATATTTAAAACATGTCACAAAATGTCATAAGAATGGCCTGTTATAATGTTGTATATGACTTGATTTCTAGGTTTTTGTATAAAATTGTGTAATTGTTTTTGTTAACATTCTATAGGGACTGAAATGGTAAAATATCCATGGTTGTTAGAAAATATCAGTTCCATTTTATGTCTAATACATGGCTCCAAGATAAATCCTAAGATTTGGCTGACCTTATCAGATAACAAAAGTTATATTTGCATTTATACAGGTCTTGTCTTAAATTGGTCTTAATCATCCATCAGAAAAGTATAGCCATGAGGTATAAAAGTAATGCCATACTAATATGTTAAGCTGTAAAATTATCATTAAACAAAAAGGGGGAATAGTATGGGAATTCATATGAACACATCTGGTTTAATAATACAAAAAGCTTTATTTACATTAAATTTTTAAAATCAGCTGTCAGACAGATCTTCTGCTGCAGACTGTCACTGGACAAAGGAAGTGAGCTTTCCTTCAAATAGCTTTCTTTCTTTCTAAATGATATTGATTAATGGGTTCCAGGAGTTATCTAGAGATGAGGAAGAGGTTTTGCTTGTGTTATTACAGATACTGGAGAAGTAATTTGGGTACCAGCTGGATGATTAAAACCTAGAAAATGTGTAAATGTAAGCATTTTGATACAAAATCTACAACTGATGAAAAAACTCACTTGATACTTCATAGGACACTAAGAAATCAATCTTCTATAATTGGGACTGGGAGAAAACCAGGGAGAGAAAACAAAAGAGATAAAAAATAGCTGCCTTGTTGTGGCTCCAAAATCAAATCCAAAGGCCTGATTTTCTTGGCTCCAAGAAGAGCTCAACGATGATAAAGTTCACTTGCTACTGCTGTTCGAAGCCAGGCCATAATAAGAAGGATTGTCTCAAGAGGCCCAGAAGCCATGCCCTGACTGCCAAAGCAGCTGTTAGAAGTGAGATTGCACTCTGAGGCGGAGATCTCAGAGCTCAGACTCAGCTTCCCAGATGGCCCAGTAGGACTAAAGGGCACTAGGCCTGCCTGCTCCCTCTGGCCTGTCAGTCTTTGTCCTCTCCACGGAGAAGCCATGAGAAATCATGACCAAAGGAACACCCAGCCTATTGCTGGACATTGGCACAGGTCTCTTTGTTTTTCTCTAACCCTGGCTTTCCTTCCAGTCATCATACCTCAAAAAATTAGAATAAAACATATAAGTAAAATCAGCTGGCTGATATAACTGTTCTCTTAGAAAGATAACTAAAAATAGAAAAAATAGGGTATTCTGGTTTTCATGAGTTCTCAAAGTTTAGAGATGAATATAACAAAAGCTAGGGGCCCGGCGGGATGGCTCAGTGGTCTAAAGCGCCTGCTTGGGAAAGCTTGCGCGGCTTCAGGGACCTCAGTTCGATCCCTGGCACCACATGCTACGTCAGCCCTGCCCTCAGGGCGGGGTGAGCCAGCCATAAAAATGAGTGAATAAACAAACAAAGGCTCTGAAACAAGAAAAAAAATAAATAAATAAAATAAAAAATGCTTAAAAAAAAAAAAAAAAAAAAAAGCCAAAAGCTAGAGGGACTTATAATGAACTGTCAGACTCCATAAATAAAAGAGTAAAGAGTCTAAGCTATTCTACCTACTCAAGATAAAAATGCCTGGTGTCTCTTGAGGGCCTTTAGGTAGAACCTCTGGAGAGTATCTGTGACTGCTGATTCCCAACTACAGCCCCTTTCAACCTGAAGAAGCCAGAGTGATCATCGCCCATAAATCCCTCACACCAGCCTGGGAGTTAGTTAATACTTCCAATGGAAGTGCCATAGATTGGAGACCTTATGGCTCTGCCTGGATGGCAAAAGGGAAGGAATTAAGATGGAAATACCACATTATTACTCAGGCATGTGTTTATCTCCTTTACCTATTGCTTTTAGGACTTAGTTATTGGAACTCTTCTAACTGTATCATTACATATCTCCATTTTTTTTTAATATACATGTTTAAATTCTTCTATTAGCCTCAATTTCTCTAGGGATAACATCTATATTCTCAGGATAAGGATCAGAATCTGGCTTCCAATACAATTACATTGTCCATGTCAAGACTCCCCTTCCATGATATTGTTTATATATTTGTTGGAGGTGTTAAAGAACAAAACAAAAAAGAATGATTAAACTCATGATAGCCTTCACAGCCACAGCTGCTATAGCCAGAATAGCATTGAGCCAAGGGATACAAATTGTTCATTTCATGCAGCAATGGCGCAAGAACTCAAGACAATTATGGACTTCTCAAGGATGCATAGACTCTTAAGCTAAATACTAAGATAAGTGATTTAGAACAAGCTGTTATGTTAGGAGGTCAAATTGTTAATCTACAATGTCAACTTTGTTTAAAATGTTATTGGAGTACTTCATTTTGTATAACTACCATTTCATGGAATCAAACTCATCTCCCATGGGAAGATGTAAGAAGACATTTATTGTCTCATGGTAATATTACTGCTGAAATCCTATGTCTTCAGCAACATATTGATAATACTTTTGCAAAATAATTGTCAGAATTGTCTGATCTGTTGTAAAGCATCTCTACTGGCATTGAAAACCTTAATCCTTTTCACGTTATCTCATGGTTTAGCAGAAATGTAGTAGAGATTTGTGTATGTTGTCTGTACTATTTGAGTATCTAGTTTGGCAATGAGGACAGATCCAACAACAAGCTATGGATCAAAAGTCTGCAGTCCTTTCCCTAATGCTTTAAAAATTATCTTTTTAGCATTAAATAATAAAAGTGGGGATATGTAAAGATAAGAAACTAGCATGTTAAGAAGTAGAAAATAATAAACAAGGCCCAGGGACAGTTTGTAGTGGGCTACTTGGGGATTCCAGTAACCTGGGATTCTAGGAGACAGATAACACCTTATCCTGATGGTTCCTTGATAGTCATCTTCCTCTTGTTTGGAAAGTGAATGGTTGTCTCCTGCTTGGAATCTTGTCAATGAGCATTTGTGTTAACCTAGCATTGGGCAAATGGGGGTCAGAGATTGTAGCACTTCTTTACTAAAGTAATTATGCCCCTAAGCACATTCTTTGGCCCTAAATAAAAGTAAGATACTTCTGAAGGTAGGGGCTCAGTTTGAGAGAGACAGATCTCAGGAAGACCTCTGAGCTAAATTCATCGGGTCTTCTCGTCATTTCTTTTGGCACTAATACATAACGACATACAACATAACTGATTGAAAGAGAAAACCAAATTGGAATTGTGGAAATCTGGGAGTTCTATTCTAAATTAATGAACTTGAGGAGCGATTCATGTTTCTGAGGTAACCATAGCAGGTCAAGGGCAAAGTACATTGAAACTATATGGTTTGAATTTGCCTATGGAAGAAAGAGCCAGCCAGGATCAGTCTGAGTAAGTTTTTACTTCAGTTTCAGCCTCAGGATCAACTTATTGTTACCTGAATTGCTCTTTCAGTGTTCTGTGCCTCATGAACTGTTTCTGTGGTAACAACAAAAATGAACACAAAGGCCGGCTCAGTCTCTACAGGATGGGTGCAATGTTTCTGTATCACACGGGCAAGGAAGGAAAGGTTACATTAAGGAACTGGCCAATAGGTTCAAGTGTATATGCTGCCTTTGTCTCTGTCCATTCTACTCTCCAGAACAATCATTTAAAAGCATGAACCTGTGTGCCAGGGGCAGGGCATAGCTCAGTATAGAGTGCTTGCCCAGTGCACGAAAGGTCCTGGGTTCAATCTGCAACACTGCAAAAGAAAAAACAAAAGATACAAATCTGATTGAGCCACTACTTTTATGGTTTCTTCAGGATTTTCCTAAGCAGCATTGGTGAGGGGGATCACAGGCCTCTTTGGGGTCATATTTTCTGCCTATCCACTGCTGGAGCAAGCTGGCTTGAGCAAGACAAAGTGCAGAGCAGAGTAGAAAGGGACATCAGAGAGAGAAGGAGGGAGGAAAGGAGGGTGGGAGGGGGGGAGAGAGAGACAGGGAGAGAGAGGAAGAGGGGGAAGCGGAAGGGGTAAAGAGAAGGTGAGAGGGGGAAGGGGGGGGAGAGAGAGAGATTGGGAGAGAAGTTAACTGAAAAGACTAATGCTATCATTTAAGCCCAGAAAGCCTGGTCTGCCACAGCTCTTTCTAAACTTAGACTCTGGAATAACACACCCCCACGCATTGTTAGATTTTTTTAGGACGTGTAACTGGGGCTCAGATTTTGTCCATACTGGAAGACACTTGAATTGCTGTATTAGTGAGGTTTGTGTGGTTTTATGGGATCTAAAGTTTCTTTTTTTTTTTTTTAATAATTTTTTTATTTTATTTATTATTTTTTTCTTGTTTCAGAATCTTTGTTTTTTCGCTCATTTTTTATGGCCGGCTCAGCCCGCCCCGAGGGCAGGGCTGGCGCAGCATGTGGTGCCGGGGATCGAATCGCAGTCCCTGCAGCCGCCCAAGCTTCCCCAAGCAGGCGCTTTAGACCACTGAGCCATCCCGCGGGGCCCCCTGGATCTAAAGTTTCTTTTTTTTTTTTTAATTTTTTTTAAATTTTTTTCTTGTTTCAGAACCCTTATTTGTTTATTCACTCATTTTTATGGCCGAAGTTTCTAATCTGTCTTGCATAGAAAAAGAATGCTACAGAGCTGAAGGAGAAGGAGCCAGGGCAACTCCTGGTGCAGCTGCATCTGAATCTTCGCATTCATTGGGAGACAACTCACTGTGCGTGACATCTACATCCCCATGTGCATCTTGCCACTGTGGAGTTCTGAGAGCTGCTTCCCAGTGTCGATGTTTCATTTTCAGTCACCTTTCTTTTGGCCCTGGACATAGCCATGCGTTTGACAAACAGAATGCAAATGGGATGTGTGTTGCTTCTGGACAGAACTTTTGGGAGCTAGTGTGTAACCTTCTCTCTCTTGTCTTGCTGCCCTGAAGAGGATGGTAGCACATGCTGAAGTAAGGTCTCTATTGCTCGAATGATTACCATGAGCTGAGACCTTCTCTTAACGCCCTTTGGTCACATAGGTGAGAAATAATGTCTGTTAAGTCATGGAAATTTGAGAGTTGCTCGTTATTACCATAAAATCTATCCTATCCTGAATGTTACAACCATTAAAAATTGGACATCGTAAGTTTTAGAAGTTTTGACTTTGAATTTGAGAATCTATAATGAATATAACTATGGAGATCGCAGAAATAAAGATTTCTGTGTTATGCAGAGGAATCATTTCTCTTAACTACCTCAGATTTTGTGGACTATGCACTATTTATTGATAGAATCTACTAAATACTCCCTCCATCTCCATCATAAAACTCTCTACAAGATCTTATATTGCTTTATTGTTTCAAATACTATTCTTGAAAAAATATTCTTGGTGTTCTCTAATCATATCAAACCTTTTCGTTGTTAACTCCTCTAGTATAAGTGCATTTGGATATGCTCAAAACTTAGGCCACTATATTTTTAGAAAAAGAAGGCTTCTAGCTCTCAAAGCTACATGTTAGTTAAGTTAGTTTAGTATATTTCCCTCTAGTCTTTGGCCAATCTCACTCTTAAGAAGCTGCTGTCTGGATTTTTGGGCCAGAATTGTTATTCATATAGCATATAGACATTAGGAAGATTTACTATATTTTTTGTTGGAAGTAAGCAGCATCAGCAAGACTTCCAACAAATCTAGGGTGAGCTGTACTCACTCAGTTTAAGGAATAGAGGTTCAGGATTATATCCTAATCCGTAGTGCATTTATAATTTTTATATCTTACATGTATGTATGTAAAATCACTATGGAAGGTCACTTTATGATAATGAGAATGTCTTTTGCTTCTAGTAGTTGTACTGTTTAAGTAATTCAAGCTAAGATTCTTCAACTTCCCAAGTTTGATGTGTAGAGCTTGGTATTTATCTTGTGCATCATTCGCATTATGGAGAAAGATGTGTGTGTGTGTGTGTGTGTGTGTGTGTGTGTGTGTGTGCATGCGCACATGCTAGGGAATAAGACCGAGGGTCTTATGCATATATGCCACCACTGAGTTACATATATACCCCAATTATGCATATGTAAGTATATTGATTCAAGGCTATTGGGAACAGCTTCATCTGGGAGGTTTTGCAGTGCTGACATAAGATCTCACTAGAAGGTAAAATAATCAGCTGATATCCTTAAAGATTATCGGCTTTAGCCAGGAGCCAAAGCTCAGATCTGTGGATAACTGTGTGACTGTGTGTGTGTGTGAGTGTGTGTGTGTGTGTGTGTGTGTGTTGAATTTAAAACTGAGTTTCAGAGCTTATGTTGTAGAACACATGACACAAGAGGTTATCATAAAATTGATCAAAATACTTTTTTTATGAGACAAATTCTCATTATGTTGCATAGGCAACATCTCAAACTCTTAAGCACAAGTGTTTCTTCTGCCTCAGCTTCCCAAGTAGCTGGACTACAGGCATATCACCATGCTTGACTATAAAAGTCATAAAATTTTTATGATTCTGTGAGTCAGATTGTCTTTGGTCTCATTATCCAGCAGACCCAGGGACGTTACAGCTAGTAAGGGGAAGGAAAATCCCAGAAGTTGTAACACTATTGATCACTGTGAAAGAGAACCTTGTGGAGAAACCTGGCAAGAATAAAGTAACTGTAACATTTATTGACCTATTGGTCTGTGACTCTAAGTAGCATGAACTCAGTATAGACATTACATTATTGATGTCCCACAAAACTTGCATTTTAATAGTCCTCAAGAATTCAGGATGGATAGCAACAGTCTTATATCCTAATGATCTGAGACTGTAGATAAAAATAGATGGCTGCCCTCCTGAAACAGGAGGGTAAGTGTCCTCCTGGGTGCTGATGAAATGTTTTTTTAATGTCATGGCCCCACCATGGCCTCAGTAATTGGTTCTGTGTAATTAACCACTGTCAGGGCTTTTAATGCAAAGTATTCCAAGGCTAATGTCGTGATCACTGGCAAATATTACTCCAAATTCAACTGATTTAAATAAATAAATAAAACAGAACAAAAGCAGCCATCACAGTAAAACAGACCACAAGTTTATTTAGTGAACTCACTTCTTCAGTTTTGGGGGAGACTAATTCATTCATTTAAGTTCACCGGAAAGTTCTGATTCACCAATATATGAGTGTGTGTTTTTGAAAATAACTATGGAGATTAATCTTTTTTGAATGTTTTCTAGTTCAGAGAAACAACAAACATGCTTTGTGATACATAACTTTGTGTGGAGGGATTCAGGCTACTTCTGGGGAAAAAAAAAAATGAGTTTTGCTAGTAGATTTATCTTTATGAGCATCTTGGCCAGGCACCTCAGATTTTTTTGGGGGTGGTACAGTGGGCTTTATTAATGGTGTGCTATGGCAGTGAGCTAGAGCTTCCAAGGCCCCTGCCCTTCTAGGGGGCCTGGGATGGAAACTGTGGGGGGGAGATTTTCAGTGTTGGGACTAAGTAGGGCAGTGACTTCCACAGCATGGCCTCTCTGTCACTCTGGTCTTGCTAGGCTGTGCTGGTGTTGGGGCACTTACTCCTTTCAGGCCCTGTGGACCATGAGGTCCGCCACTCTCTTGCTGGAGCTGAACTCACTGTCCTATCAGGAAATGAGCTTGAGAAAGTGGTCGTTCAGGGTGATTCCAGCTCCAGCATCAAAGGTGTGGGTGTCACTGTTGAAGTCTGAAGCCACAACCTAGTCCTCAGTGTAGCCAAAGATGCCTTTGAGGGGACCAACTGACACCTGCTTCACCATCTTCTTTTTGTTTGTTTGTTTTTGTTTTTGGCAGGACTGGGGTTTGAACTCATGACCTTGCACTTGCCACGCAGGCACTTGAGCCATGGAGCTCTCTCCCCGACCCCTTCACCACCTTCTTGATGTAATTGTATTTAGCGGCTTTCTCCAGGTGGCAGCTCAGGTCCACCACTGACACACTGGGAGTGGGCACATGGAAGGCCATGCTTGTGAGCTTCCTGATCAGTTCTGGGATGACCTTACCCATGGTTTTGGCAGTGCCAGGGGATGCAGGGATGATGTTCTGGGCAGCCCTGTGGCCATCACACCGCAGCTTCCCAGCGGGGCCGTCCACAGTATTCTGTGTGACAGTGATGGCATGGACTGTGGTCATGAGTCCCTCCATGATGCCAAAGTTGTCCTAGATGACCTTGGCCAGCGGCGCTAAGCAGTTGGTGGTACAGGAAGCGTTGCTGACAATCTTGAGGGAGTTGTCATATTTCTTGTTGTTCACACCCATCGCAAACAGGGGAGCATCGGTGGAAGGAGCAGAGATGAATACCCTTTTGGCACCACCCTTCAGGGAAGCCCCAGCCTTCTCCATGATGGTGAAGACACCAGTGGACTCTACCACGTACTCAGCACATCACCCCATTTGATGTTGGTGGGATCTCACTTTTGTAAGATGGTGATGACCTTTCTGCTGATGATGAACTTCCCCTTCTCAGCCTTGACAGTGCCATGGAAGTTGCTGTGGGGAGAATTGTACTGGAACATGTAGACTACGTAGTGGAGGTCAATGAAGGGGTCATTGATGGCCACAACATCCACCTTGCCAGAGTTAAAAGCAGCTCTGGTGACCAGGTGTCCAATATGGCCAGATCCATTCACTCCGACCTTCACCATATTGTCTGGATCACTGCTGGCTGCATGGAAAGAATAGACCTTTGCAGGCACATAGGAGCAGAGAGCCCAGGCACCTCAGTTTTTTAATTTTTATTTTTATTTTTATATTTTATTATTTATTTATTTATTTTTTGTCTTTTTGAGACAGGGTCTCGCTATGCAGTTGAAGCTGGCCTTGAGCTCACTTTTGTAGCTCAAGCTACAGCTATGACAAAGATAACACTATGCAATGTAGTAATTAGTGTATGTAAATAATGTAAGTAGTGAAGTTGATCAATGAGATAGGATTTACACTTATGTTTCTGGATGAAGGACATTTTCTTGGAAATGCCTTTGACATTTTGTTTTCATAACTCTGTGTGTGTGTGTGTGTGTGTGTGTGTGTGCGTGTGAGTGTGTGAGTGTGTGTGTGTGTGTGTGTGTGTGTGTGTGTGTGTGAGGGGGCTC
>PVJA010032017.1:0-24021 GCA_004027025.1 Myocastor coypus
CTTGAAGGACCACCAGCAGTGTTTTGAATGCTCTGAGATATCTCTGAATGAGGCTGTCCAGCAGATGGTGAACTCTAGTGAGGCTGCAGCCAAGGAGGAGTGGGTGGCCACAGTGACCCAGCTGCTGCTAGGTATTGAGCAGGCACTCTCTGCAGACGGCAGTGGCAACATCTTGAAGGAATCGTCCTCTGCCACTGGCCTTGTCCGGCTCACCAGCAACCTCATCCAGGTAATGTGGCTCCTTGCCCCACCCTGCCCCGCCCCAATACGCATGTGGCTGTGATTTTTTCTTTAGTGGTTCCCTCGCTTTTTCTGTGAGCTAAGCACGCCAAAGGGGACACATTGGCTTCTCTGGCTAGAAATTTCGTGACCTGAAAAAGTGATTCTGCACAGGCTTCAGACTTTCCTGGATCTGGTTGGATCTGGGCTTTAAAGATAGTGTCACATATGATGTGACAGAGTTATCCAAGCCCACTCTTCCCAGAGGGGAGGATACAGGCTCAGTGGGGAGCCACAGCCAGCATGGGGGCTCTTCCCAGGCCTACGGACTCTGCCCAGCTCTCCATCACCCATGCCACCCTGGTATTTAAAGCTGAGGGGTAGTCACAGCACCCTGTGCCATGCAGGTAGGCTTCAGGCAGAGACCCGTCTCCTGAGCCACCCCCGCCGCTCTCTCCAGCTTCCACTCAGGCCATCAGCAGGTCCTGCCAAACCCACTTTCTTTCATTTTAACTTTAGTTTCTCCCTTCTGTCTTCCCTGTTCTGCCACAGTGCAGGCCACTGCTGTCTTCCTGCATGAACTATGAGTGTGCACACCTTGTGTTCCTCCCTGCCCATTACCCTTCTTGCCTTGCTGCCAGCCTGCTACAGAGACACTTTTCCACAATTGAAAGATGAATGTGTTCTGTTCTTGCTTAAAACCACGTGCATTCCCTCTGAGTGGTGTGCACCCAAGGTGCCCTGATCCTGCTGCCTGCTTCTCCCTTCCATTTCCACTTCCTTGGCCACAGCTGTTCTGGGCCATTGTAGGGCCCCCTCCCTCCAGGCTTCTTCCTTTCCTCTTCCCATTTGGGTGTTGGGTGAGAAGCACAGCCACTCACCCAGAAACCTCTTCTAGGAGTTCAGCTATGTCTGCCCCTTCCTCCACTGTGACTCCCTGTTTTTGTATTCATGTGTAGTTTGCCTAATTGCTTTCTTCTCTCAGGATGTTCTGTGTTACAGTTAGTAACTATGTGGGGCATGAGGGGAGGGCTGTATGATTCTGGGTTATGTTATGTTATGTTATGTTATGTTATGTTATGTTATTTGTACCTGGAATTGAAGTTAGGATCTTGCACTTGTCAGGCAAGCACTGTGCTACTGAGCCACATCTCCAGCCCTGATGTTGGGCACTGTGGGGCTCTGTCTGAAAATAAGCTGGGGTGCTGCTAGGTCAATATTACCACATCAGAGCGATGGAGGTGGGCAGGCAGCATGCCCCAGCTCTCCCAGGGGACACTGCCACGGGGGCTCACTTTTGGAGGGCAAGGGGCAGAGCTTGCCACACTCTGACACCCCTGTATCCCCTGCCAGGTCATTGACTGCAGCATGGCTGTGCAGGAGGAGCCTAAGGAGCCTCATGTCTCCTCAGTGCTGCCCTGGATCATCCTGCACAGGATCATCTGGCAGGAGGAGGACACCTTCCGATCCCTGTGCCAGCAGCAACAGCTCCAGAACCCTGTGGAGGAAGGTGCGCTGGTGACAGGTTTGCTTGGGGTGGGCCTGATTCACAGTTCTTGATCCTGGCCTCTGTCCTAAGGCTTGAGACACTGCTCAGGCACTGTAAGCAGCCTAGGACTCATTATGACAGGATTTCAATGACACTTGACAGAAGCAGCAGCTTTCCTGTTTCTTCCCTCAGTGTGCTCACTGTGCAGTGGCACAGGAGATGTGGGCATGTGACATGTATGTCTGGTGCTGGGCAGCCTGGAGGGAATGATGGCAAGGTAAGTATGTCAGGGGGTGCTTTAAAGTGCCTTCTGTGCAGACTCTCCAGTCCCCATGGTACCCCGAGACATGAGAAGCCAAGGGCTGTGTGAAGCAAGCACAGGCTCCACACTCCAGTTGTCACTTGTCAGTTCACATAATTGTGTCTTTTTCCATGTTCATACTAGAAATAAAAGACACCTTCCTCAGTGGTCATTCCAAGGACAAAATAAAGTAACTAAGTCATAAAGCACCATGGCAAATCAGTACCTGGAATGTGGTAGGCACTAAGTGATGAGCAGACATTAGGAACTAAGCATTCGGCAGGGGGTGTAGGGGGAATGAGGGGAATCGGTGGGGGTGGGTGGTGGGTGGGTGGTGAGCCCATGCCCCTTGGTGGAGATGGTATTTGAACTGTGGTCCAGGCAGTGGTAGAAAATGTGCAGAACTGAAGAAACTATGTCACAACCACAAACATTGCTTATAAGCAAGTCTGTGAACTCTCGTAGAGTTGTAATAATAGGCATATTTGTGCATTTATTCAGCTAACTCTCAGATACATTCATTGGGGAATTTTCTGCAGTATGTAGTTTGTAAAAAAAAAAAAAAAAAAAAAGTAGAAAGGAAAGGGCATTCTAGCTGCCCAGAAGAGTGTGTGATTTGTCTTCTGTCAGTATAATTTTGTTGACCCCTCAGATACTTCTTAGTTGCCCACTGCACATTAAGTCTCTTAATAAAACCCTTTGGCCTTGTTAGGTTCACAGTGAGAGGGTACAGATGAAATTTCTAACAGTGCCAGGCCAGTGAAACTGACTGAGAGGAGGGCACCTGGGATGTCCCATGGGGTGGTGGTTGGGCTGAGGACTGAGGGAAGAGCAGCAGCAGGGCATGCGGGGGAGATGGAGCCTCGTGGGACTCAGAGAGCTTCAGGCCAGCAGGAGATCTGCGGCCTAGGGGTTGGATGTGGGGGTGGCAGATTGCAGGAAGCTTTTAGGCTCTGTAGAGTGTGTAGTGGTTCCTGTTTTGCTCCCATAGGCTTTTCTTTATAATACTGAAATAAGGTGCATCCTGGACTGAGCTGACTACCTTCTCTGCGTCCTTAGGAGGATTTCAGTATGGCTTTCTTACAGGTTGTGTTATGCCAACACCTCATGTAGATCCTCTGTGTGTGTGTGTGTGTGTGTGTGTGTGTGTGTGTGTGTGTGTGTGTTATGCCTAGCTCAGCCTGCCCTAGGGGGTGGGGCTGGCGCAGCATGTGTTGCCAGGGATCAAACTGCATTCCCTGTGGCTGCCTAAACTTTTGTAAGCAGGTGTTTTAGACCGCTAAACCATCTCACTGGCCCCTCATGTAGATCCTTTTGTTTCTGCTGGTTTTTTTGGTTTTTGTTTTTTTCTTTTTAGCACGAATTTTTAGAGTTCTTGACAAATGGCATCTCATTGCTTCCCAAAAAGATTTTCATAATTCTTCTGTGAAAAACAGAAGATTTACAACTATATTATTATTTTTTTACTTCTCCTTTATCTTAAAATTAGTTATACAAGCAAAATACAGGTATAAAATTACCAGGAATGAAGGAAAAAGGAATAGCCAAATGCCTTCAACTTTTTTTTTTTTTTTTGTCTTTTTGAGACAGGGTCTCACTATGCAGTTCAGGCTGGCCTTGAGCTCACTTTTGTAGCCCAGGCTGGTCTCGAACTCACACTGATCCTCCTGCCTCAGCCTCCCGAGTGCTGGGATTACAGGCGTGCGCCACCACGCCCGGCTGCCTTCAACTTTGAACAGCACATCAAAAGGAAAGAAAAGATTCTGGTGGACTGACAGCAGGTGTGACTTCGTTTGCTCATGTCCCCCTTTAAACAAACTGGGATAAAATAATACTGTACTTGGGTGAAGTCCTTGGAAATACCCTCTCATCTGTACAGAGAAGACCAATGGAGAAGCTCCCCCATATTGTCTTGGCCCATAGCAGAAGCAAGAAGGCCTTCTGTGTGAGATGAGACTGATTTGAGGGATGAATTCAGGGATAAAATACATTTCTGACTGGGTGTTGAGAGGCTTGGTGAGGGCACTGTCATACATTGAGCTCTCTGGAAGCAGATATGAAGACATGATTTGTTAGGGATTGATACTTACAAAAAGAAGATTAAGAAGTAGCAAGATTAGACAGAAGAAGAAGCTGAACTATGACGCTGGCCTGGCAAAGCCTTGGCCATCTGTCAGGAATCTTGGAGCAGGTGGTTTTCCTCCGATGTTGGATTTTGTACTTCTGTCTCACTCAGTCATTGGACGTGGACTTCCACAGATAGTGCAGACCTCAGGTGAGGCGAGTTCTGTAGTACAGCAGAGACTAAGGAGCTGACATCTGGAGGTAGCTCTAAGTGTGTTGCATGTGTGTGGGGTTGAGGTATGTAGGGGTCTGTAGAAGATGGAACAAAATGGTGGTGGGGGAGGTACCTGGGAGGTAGGTTAGTGGTGTAAGTGCCTGCCTGGCAAGTTCAAAGTCCTGAGTTTGATCCCTGGTACCAAACAAACAAACATACAAAAATGGGGGGGGGGGGACAGTGGCAAAAAAAAAAGAATTAACTATAGCATGCAGAAATCCAAGACAAAACAATAAAAACTACAGCTGAATTCAGCCTAGAAGAAAACATGTACTAAGGAGGACAGGTAGAATTCCTACAAATGGTTTACATAAGAAACTAACTTACTTAAAAATTTGCATTAATAAACAGAATGAAATTAAAAGGAAGGTTGTATACCTTAGAGAAAACCTTGTAAACCACATTTGACTATAATAAATTTATAGACCCAAACATCAAGGAGCAGAATAAATATGACTAAAACAGAAATGAGTGAACACACTCAAAACCTCAAAGCACTGGTGGGAATATCAGAGTCGGAGGTCAGAGATGGCACAGTAGGGACAAGTAATGCCCATGACAGAAGGGCTCCAGCAGTGAAAAGGAGTGGCTGTCCCCGTGTCAAATACACAGCAACATCCGTGAATGTAGAAAAAAATCTGCAACCTGCAGATTCCAGATATATAGCACATGCAAAAAGGAATTGACATGCAGCAGTCTTCAAACAGCCTGGTTAAACATCTACTTTAAAGAGTAAAGATTACTTAGGTTTCTAACTTGAACAGACAGGGGCCAGGGATATAGCTTAGCAGCACAGTGCCCGCCTGGCAAGTACAAGGTTGTGAGTTCAATTTCTGGTACCAAGTAAAGTAAAACAAACAAAATGAAGCCAAATAAATTGAACAAGCAATTTTGCCTTTATGAGACAAAAAAATAAGACTCATTTCCGATTTCTCCTTAGCAGCATTTTATGTAGTTGGGGTGATACCTATAAGCCTGTCTAGTTTTTTTTTTTTGTATTTTTGAGACAGGGTCTCACTATGCAGTTGAGGCTGGCCTCGAGCTCACTTTTGTAGCCCAGGCTGGTCTCGAACTCACACCAATCCTCCTGCCTCAGCCTCCCGAGTGCTGGGATTACAAGCGTGAGCCACCACGCCTGGCAAGCCTGTCTAGTTTTCAAGGAAAGAAAGTGGCCTCAGTTGTCTAGTAAAATTGTTTGTAATTGTGGTGGTAACAGGCATTTACAAATGAGAAATCTGGCTTCCACGAGTAGTTCTTAAAAATGCTTTTGGAATATGAAGTCAGTAAGCCAGCATGAGAATGCCAGAGCCATGGGAGGAGAGTTATGATGAACACCTCATCCATTTGAAGTTGGAGTTGAGAGAGTACTCAGGCCAATTATGGTGACAGAAAAGAAAAGAAACGGTATAAATCTGAAATTTCTACAAATAATTATTCAACAACACTGAGAGGTAAGGAGAAAGGAAGTTCTACTCAGGGATTTTGTAATAGTCATTTGATATCTTTAAAAATAGAAACTGAAAAATCCACTAAAAACTGGAGTGTTTTGAACTTCTTAGTGATTATCTGACTTTTTCTTTTAAATACAGGGCTTACACTTTTTTTTTTTTTAAAGAATTTTATTTATTTTTATTCTTTCTTGTTTCAGAACTTTTGTTGGTTAGTTTATTTATTTTTGTGGCTGGCTCAGCCTGCCCTGAGGGCAGGGCTGGCGCAGCATGTGGTGCCGAGGATCGAACCGCGGTCCCTGCAGTCACCCAAGCTTTCCTAAGCAGGTGCTTTAGACCACTGAGCCATCCTGCCAAGCCCCCAGGGCTTACACTTTTTTGATGGTCTGAACAATAGTAAAAGGTACAAAACCAATTTCATGAAAAAACTTATTTTTACTTTTTGCAGTACCATCTGGTATTTTCTCTTCTGACATATATCTTTGTCTCTTATTCTGTTTTATAGTTATTATTACTATTATTATTATTAGACAAACATTTACTTGAGAGAGTAATAATTGCTCTCAATAATAAATATAGCAGAGCCAGGCGATGTGGCGCATGCCTGTAATCCCAGCACTTGGGAGGCTGAGGCAGGAGGATCGGTGTGAGTTCGAGACCAGCCTGGGCTGCAAAAGTGAGCTCAAGGCCAGCCTGAACTGTATAGTGAGACCCTGTCTCAAAAAACAAACAAACAAACAAAAAAAAAAAATAGCAATAATTGATAAGACATTAAAAGCAGCATACATCTAGAAGACCAGAATAACAGGCATTTCAAGCATGGTTTTAGTATTGCACAATGTGATCCTCAGTGTAGTTGCTTTCTTCACAGATATTAGCATATATAGTTAGGGTGAGAATTAACTGCTAGTTTCAAAAACGTGTTTGAAGCCGGGCATGGTGGTGCACGCCTGTAATCCTAGCATTTGGGAGGCTGAGGCAGGAGGATCGGTGTGAGTTCGAGACTAGCCTGGGCTGCAAAAGTGAGATTCTTGGGACAATTGTCTTAACCATCCTGTGCATATACAAGCATGATTTTGCCCCTGCCATGTTTCCTAACTTTTCTCCTTACTCGCTGTTCGTTGTTTAATCCTTAAGTTCTTGCTTTCCATTTAGCTGTGTTATGCTTTTCCATTTTTATTTCTTCTTTTGAGTTCTTATACTGGGGAGTCTATAAGATATTTACACATGTAGGTCTGGTTTATTTCAATTATATCTTCAAGTTGCATCCACTTTATATGAAGGCTTCGAGTTTTTCATTCTTTATAGCTGAATAATACTCCATTGTGCCGGGTGTGGTGGCTCACGCCTGTAATCCCAGCACTCGGGAGGCTGAGGCAGGAGGATCAGTGCGAGTTCGAGACCAGCCTGGGCTACAAAAGTGAGCTCAGGACCAGCCTCAACTGCATAACGAGACCCTGTCTCAAAAAGACAAAAAAAAAAAAAAAAAAAAAATACTCCATTGTATAAAAACACCACATCTTTTTCACCCATTCTTTAGGCGACAGGAATTTTGATTGTTTCCAAGATTAGGTTATCACAAATTGTGCTGCTATAAACATAGGATAGCTGCATAAACATCAGTATCATAGATGTTTTCTATTCTTTTGATTTCCATAATGGTCGCACCACTCTGCAGTCCCACTAGCAGTAGAGAAAGATTCCTTTTTCCCCCGAAGCCTCTGCAACATTTGTTGTTGTTTAATTTCTTTTATGATAGCCATTCTTTTTGGGGTGAGATGGTGTCTCAGTGTTGTTCTAATTTGCATTTCACGGACGGCTAGTGATGTAGAGCATTTTTTCATGTACTTATTAGCTTCTAGTATTTCTTCCTCTGAGAAGCGTATATTCATCTCAGATGTCCATTTCCACATGATATATTTTGTTTTAATCTATTAAAAATGCCAGTTGGAAGCCACTAATAGATTGTAGCTCAGAATCTCAAAAATATTGAAGATTTTAAAGGAATAATAATTTAGTGATTAAATACATGCTTAACTGACATTTAGTAGTTCTTTTCTTCCTTTTGCTTTCCTTATCCTGCTATAGTATTTAAGTACACCAAAATTTAAGAATTTTTAGGAAATGGTATGTGTAGTCTGGGCTCCACTGTTATAAATTATTTATGTCTTTTTTACAATGTTTCACATATGCACAGAAAGGTGCTTTGGGTGACGTTTACTGAGATTAGCATGGTTCTCTAGAGGCTAGTATTTGTGGTGGAAGAAATATACTTTATTTATACCTGCCTGAATTGGTTTTTAACACTCATATTTTACTAAAGCCAGCCAAGTCATTATTTAAAAACAGAAAGAAGGAACAAATGAAAAAGATTTGGCCACAGTGGTAACAAAAAGCCCAAAAAGAAGAGCCTGAGCCTTGCAGCCCTCATAGAAGTACGTGTATTCTGCTAACTGTCTTTCGGTCTGGCCTTTCTCCAGGAATGTCTGAAACACCTATGCTGCCGTCCTCCCTCATGCTGCTCAACACAGCCCATGAATATTTGGGCAGGAGGTCCTGGTGCTGTAATTCAGATGGGGCTCTGCTGCGATTTTATGTGAGTGATTTCCTCTGGGTCGGGGGCTGCTAGCCCAGGGTTAGGGTGGCTCAGAGGTTGCAATGGGAGACAGAGCCATGTTGGCTCTTTGGAGTGTGTGTGACTCATACTGTGTGTATGTCACTGTTTGCCAGAAAATCTGAACTTGGCTTCTGTGCTAGTCTCTTTCCATATGACAATGGTAGTAAGATATTCAACTTAAAAAAGTGAACGCTTATATTGGCTCGTGGTTTCGGAGGGTTCGGTCTATGGTCATTTGGCCTCATTTTCTTTATTCCTGAGATAAAACAGAGCATCATAGTGAGAGTGCATTGTAGAGCAAGCCTGCCTATTTACCTTATTGGGACTAAATGCAAACAGGAAGGTCCAGAGATTTTTACCTCCTAAAAGTTTTACCACCTCCTTGTAGTGCCATGGGCTGGGGACTAAGTCTTCATCACATGGGCCTTTGGGGAACATTCAAGATCCAAAATATACCAGTACCTTCATGCTGCTGAGGTTCAAGAGCTTCAGACCTGTTCTTCTTTGGCAGGTAGATTTAGTTGCTAAGTTTTTACTGAGTGTGTTACTCATTGGAACAACTAAAGCCTTAATAGTGACTTTATTTATTTATTTATTTTAAGAAATTTTATTTTATTTTTTTCTTGTTTCAGAACTTTTGTTTGTTTATTTATTTTTATGGGCAGCTCAACCTGACCTGAGGGCAGGGCTGGCACAGCATGTGGTGCGGGAGATCGAACCGCGGTCTCTGCAGCCGCCCAAGCTTTCCTAAGCAGGTGCTTTAGACCACTGAGCCATTCTGCCGGGCCCCAATAGTGATTTTAAAAGTCATCATTGCATTTGCTATCTCCACCAACCTCTAATGAGTACTGTTTGCCAAGTATTATTGTTATGCCAGGTCATAATTGCTTAATCAATAGCTTGTACTAGATTCGTCCCACCAGTAAATGTTTAATGAGCATAAACAGGTTTCCTTAAATTTGCCAACTTTGTTTCATTGGTATTGGCTCCTTGAACTTAGCGGGGATAAGCAGCATGAACTCTCCCCTGAAAGCTGTTTGTCAAGTGGGAGACCAAGCTGTTGTAGGCAAGTCACAGAGCACCAGATGTTGTGGATGTACCAAGGGAGGGGCCTCTTAGTCAACCTGCCTGTAATGTCTGTTTGTAAGTTTCATTGGGACATAGCCATGATTATCATTTCTGTGTCTGTTTTTGTGGCAGCCTGAAAGCTGAGATGATCTGTTCTTTTATTTATTTATTTATTTATTTATTTACTTACTTACTTACTTACTTACTTACTTACTTACTTACTTACTTACTGGGTGTAGGGCTGGTGCAGCATGTTCCTACCTACATCCCAGCCTGGAATTCCTCCTGACCCCCACCCCATAACTCTGCCTGTTAACACTCATCCTATAGGTCCTGCATGACTGGCTCATCTTCTCCCTTTTGCCTTTCTCTAGGGACCTGCCTTGGTCCCTCCACTCGATCCTATCTATTGCTGGGTACTCTGTTTCTTCTTGCATTTCCCTCCCACTAGATGGCATCCCTGAGACAAAGGCCTTTTTGGTTTACTGTCTGAAGCATCCCTAGGGGTGTGACTTAGACCCTTGCCCAGTTGACATCTCTCAAATGAATGCATAGAAGGTCATTCATTATCCAGTTGTGCTAGATGAGCATTCATCATTTTGGGTGTTGTGAGGCTTTATGAAGGTGAGTATTTTTTTCTTTTCTTTATGAAAAGAAAAAGGATTTGGCAGCACAGGGACAGGAACCGTATGTTGCACCAGCCCTACCTTTGGGTGTGGTGGTACACAGCTGTAATCCCAGTGCTGGGGAGGCTGAAAACAGGAGGATCACTATGAGTCTGAGCTGTATAGTAAGACCTTGTATCAAAATACATTCTTTTTTTTTTTTTTGTGGGACTGGGGTTCAAACTCACGACCTTGCACTTGCCCAGCAGGCACTTGTGCCTTGGAGCCATCTCCCCAGCTCCCTACAAAATACATTCTTAAAAAAATAAAATAAAAAAAAATTTGGCACCAGAGCTACCTCTTGTGTGGACTGTTTTCTCATCTTGAATAGGGTGAAATATTCCTGTGTTGTGTTCTACTACTAAGCTAGTTCCTATTTCTTTTTTTTAAACAAGGCATTGCTCTACAACGCAGAATGGCCTTTAACTCATTATATAGCCTGGACTGGTGATCCCCCTGCCTTGGCCTCAAGTGCTGGGACCATGGGCATGCACCACCACACTCAGCTATGCTGACTTTTATTTTATTTTATTTTATTTTATTTTATTTTATTTTATTTTATTTTATGTATTTAGTACAGGGACTACAGGGTCTCACTTATGCAAATCAGACTAGTGGTCCTTCTGATTTAAGCCTCTCAAGCACTGGGATTACAGGCACACACCACCACACCCAGTCTTAAGTGAGGCTGGCATGGCATGCCTGGGACCAAACCCAGTCGCTTTTATCAGTTGAGCTATTTGGCCAGTCGTATACTGATTTCTGGATGGTTCTTTCTGGATGCTGTTCCAATACCACTACACAAATTTTGTGTGTTGCCAGTCTGCTGTATTTGGTGGTAACTTGTCTTCTAATAATAGAAAGTTATAGGAAGTGTAGCATATTTTTCATTATCTTCTTTTCTTTTGTCTGAAGTTGGTGTATCTTTTTGTTCAGGTTTTTCTACTTACTGCGTATCTGCACATTGGTGAACAACATACCAACACAGCAGACCTTTTTACAGTTTATTATCTGAAACGTCCCTAGGGGTGTGAGTAGTACCTGGTGTAGACTCTTGCCCAATTGAGATGGATTTTTAATTTTACATATAAAATATGCAATATTAACCTCTTGCAGCTTGATTTTACTCATTTCAGATCACAGATTTATCCACATTGACACAGGAATCTAGTTTATTGTTTTACTTGCTTTATAGGCTTCTGTTGCATATGAATAATTTTAAGGTTTTTAGTTTAGAAAATTCCAAGCAAGCTGGGCGTGGTGGCGCACGCCTGTAATCCCAGCACTCGGGAGGCTGAGGCAGGAGGATCGATGCGAGTTCGAGACCAGCCTGGGCTACGAAAGTGTGCTCAAGGCCAGCCTGAACCGCATAACAAGACCCTGTCTCAAAAAGACAAGAAAAAAAAAAAAAAAAGAAAATTCCAAGCATATATTAAATTGTCATTCCTATATATTGAGCACTAATAAGTCACTCCTTTATAACCATAATGTTACTATTTTCCCTACCCCACATTTTATTTTAAAGCAAATCTTAGACATTGCACTACTTTGTAAATCTCTTACTATAGTATTGTTGTTGTTTTTTATTTATTTATTTATTTATTTATTTATTTATTTATTTATTTATTTTTGAGACAGGGTCTCACTATGCAGTTCAGTCTGGCCTTGGGCTCACTTTTGTAGCCCAGGCTGGTCTCGAACTCAGACTGATCCTCCTGCCTCAGCCTCCCAAGTGCTGGGACTACAGGTGTGCACCACCATGCCCGGCTTGTTGTTTTAAATCTGTTTTTCTAATGATGGCCTTGAGGTTACTTATCCATTTGGGGGTATAAATGGTATTATGGTTTACATCCACCAGTGGGTTGTCTTGTGTACACATGTGATAGGTTCTCTAGTGTAGATTCCTATAAAAAGAAATACTAGATCACAGAAGTGCATGTTTTCAGTTTTTTGAGAGAGGATATCACTATGTAGTTCAGGCAGGCTGGCCTCGAACTCATGGAAATACTTGTGCCTCAGTCTCTCATGTACTAGTATTATAGATACGTGTCACCACATCTGTCCTTTTTTTTTTTGTCTTTTTGAGACAGGGTGTCACTATGCAGTTCAGACTGGCCTTAAGCTTACTTTTGTAGCCCAGGCTGGTCTCAAACTTGGAATGATCCTCCTGCCTCAGCCTTCCTATAGTTCTGGGATTATAGGCGTGCGTCACCATGCCCAGCTACCACGTTTGTCTTTTCACATTTAAAAATTAGGTTTTGAGCCAGGTATGGTGATGCATTCCTATAACCCCAGGAATTGGGAGGCTGAGGCAGGACGATTATAAATTCAAAACCAACCTCAGTTGCATAGTGAATTCAAGGCCAGCATGAACAACATAGTGAAACCCTGTATCAAAGAAACCAAACTGAACAAACGAAAAACCCTCCATTCTTGCCCTTTTGACAGAATTCCCACTTATGTCTGTCAGTATAGATGTTATATGGACTTAAATGTTCATCTAAGAGGTATGAAATGCTGTTTTATTATTTTAAAAATGTCCTTTGTAGTAATTTGTGATTGCAGGTAACGTTGAGAATCTTTTATATTTATTGATTTCTAAGCCTTCCCCTTGTAAATTGCCTGTTCATATGATTTGCCCATTTTTCTGTTGGGTTCTTTTTCTTTTCAGCTTATAAGAGTTCTTCATACAACCTGATTTCTAATTTTGTCTGACATATATGTTTCACTATTTTCACATGTATTTCTCTCTGTGTGTGTGTTTAGTACAGATGTTTTAATTTTGTATGGTGTTTATTTTATAAAACTCTGAAAAAAGCTTAAATTTTACTCATATATATATATATACATATATATATATATATGTATGTATATATATGTATGTATATATATAAAATTTATTTTTTTGAGACAAGAGCTTGTCCTGCAGTTTAGGGTGGCCTTAACCTCACTTTGTAGCACAGGCTGGCCTCAGACTTGTAAACCATCCTCCCACCTCCATTTCCTGGGTGCTGGGGTTGTAGGTATGTGCCAAAATGGCTGGCTTGTTGTTTTGAGATAAGATCTTGCTATGTAGTCCAGGCTGGCCTTGAACTTCTTTTATAAGCTGGCCTCAAACTATAGTCCTTGTAACCCATTTATTTCTTTATTTTTTTAAACCTTCTTTGGTATGTTTTTAAGTAAATCTTTCTCTCCCATACAATTATAGAGACATTCTTTGTGTTTATCTAAAAATGTTTATTTTCTACATATGATCTTCATTCAGTCTGATTTTACTTTTGTTTAGGATAAGTTAAGGATCCAGCTACATTCAGGATGGACAGATAGTTGGTTGGTTTATGTTATTTACTTCAAGGGAGCTCTCGCTGCACTGATTTGCAAGTTACCTTCACCTTTTATCTGTAAGTGGGAGGGATTTGGGAAACTGTTCTTTTTATTGGCGTAAGGGGCTTGTCTTTGCCTATGCCAGTGCCACCTTTTCTTTCAGTTATCCTGGTACCTGCCAAGATTACTCTACCTAACCTGTCTCTTCATCAGATTCTGCTAACTATTCTTGACCCATTCTTCTTCCGTAACACTGTAACATCAATTTTTCAAGGCTGAATGTGGTGGTTTGGGCTAGGAATTCCAGCACTTGGGGCGCTGAGGCAGGAAGATTGCTGCTAGTTTAAAGCCAGCATGAGCTACAAATTGAGTACAAAGCAAGCCTGAACTCCATAGTGAAACCTGCCACAAAAAGACAGAAAGGAAATGTGTGTGTAAAACTGCTCTCATCCTGAAATTTTGTTTGGGATGAAGTTGACCTCACAGATTAATTTGGGAGAATATTGGCCAAATTGTCTTTCCCAGTCATGAATGTTTATATCATTTGTGATCATTTAGGTCTTATATTGTCATGTCCCTTAATTCATTTTAATAATTTTCTTCATAAAACCATTATGTGTGTTTGACTAGTGACTAGATGTGTTCTTTTAGAAGTCTGAGGATTAAAGCAGGGTCCTAAATGTCCTAGCCAAGTGCTTTGCCTCAGAGCTGTATCCGCAGTCTTAGGTATCTTTCCTTTTTTTAACATTATGAATAGATATTTTTTGAGGTTAGTATTTTGTTTCGTTTTATAGGCATATAGGAGCACTTGCAAAACTATGACTTCTTAGTTTGGCATGTTGGCACATGCCTATAATCTCGGTACCAGCTGGCTAAAGCAGGAGGATATCAAGCTCAAGCCCAGCATGGACAACTTAGCAATTTAACAAGAACCATTTGGCAAGGGAGGTAGCTGAATGTGACAGCCCTGGGTTAGATGTCCAATACCACTAAGAGAAAAAAATTTTTTTTTTTTTTTCTCTTAGGAATAGCTGCTTTGTTTATTGTCTTATTTCTACTATGTTGTAGACTTCTTGAATTTTCTATGTAAATAATTATACTTGTTATGAATATCTTCTTTTGCCTTCCTTTTCAATCCCTATAGTCTATGTCACATGCCACTTCCCCTTCTGTTGTGTAGAGTACATAATGATTCCTTTTTTCATGGGGAATTGGTGCATATACATAATAAATTAATTTTTTTTGTGTCCTTTCCCTTTTCTTCTCCTTCCCTAGCTTGGTGGCACAACACCTGCTCAACAAGTGTGTGGCCTTAGCTTCAGTCTCCATCATAAAAAAGACAAAAGACCAAAAAAAAAAAAAAAAAAAAAAAAAAAAAAAAAAAAAAAAAAAAAAAAAAAAAAAAAAAAAAAAAAAAGCCAAAACAGACTGGGGCTGGGAGATATCTTGGTAGAATAAATGCTTGCTGGGCAAGTACAAGGTCCTGTTTCATATAAAGTACTTAAATTTCATATACGTTGTGTGTGTGTGGTCTTTTTTTTTTTTTTCAGGACTAGGGTTCAGACTCATAAACTTGCACTTGCAAGGCAGGTACTTGTGCCCCGGAGCTATCTCCCTGGCCCATGTGCGTGGTATTTTTGAGACTGGACTTTCACTGTGCAGTTCAGGCTGGGCTTGAGCTCACTTTGTAGCCCTGGTTGACCTCAAACTCATAGTGATCCTCCTATCTCAGCCTTGCAAGTGCTTGGATAACAGCTGTGTGCTACCGCACCCGGCCAAATTTCATAGAATTTTTGTGTTACAAAATAGTTTTCTTGGGCCAGGGACATGGCTCAGTGGCACAAGTGCCTACCTGGCAACCACAAGGTCCTCAGTTTGATTCCTGATGCCCCCCCCCCCAAAAAAAAAGAAAAAGAACAGAATGTTTTTCTTAGGGCCATGAATATAGTTCAAAAGTATAAGTGCCTGCCTGGCTGATACAAGGTTCAGAGTTCCATTACCAGTATCGAAAAAAAAAAAAAAAAAAAGTTTTCTTCTTCTTTTGATTTATTATATTACTTTAAAATGCAAACACCACTTTTAACTCACAAAAGAAACAGATTATGATATAATTTGGTAATTTGCCAGCCCCTTGTCTAGGGCATGGACCTCTCAGTAGATCTTTAAACTATTATTTCTTTAGCGATTTTAGATACATTTAAGGGTTTTCTTTTATCAGATCCGTTATATATATTTGGAAGAGTATTCACTTGTTAGTGTAAATATCTTCGTTTCTTTCAATTTAAAATTGAGGCCAAGCAACAGTCCCTGTGGTATCTGTACTCATGCTCTCCTTTCTCATTGCTAGAATTATTTGTACTTTCTTCCGCCTTCTAAAAACTTGTCTTCCTGAGGCTTGTTTAAATTAATTTTTCCCAAAGTATGAGCTATTTGTTTCTTTCTTTTTTTTTTTTTGTGGTACTGGAGATCAAACTTGGGACCTTGCACTTGTACTTGCCAGGCAGGCACTTATGCCACTGAGCTACATCCCCAGTTTGAGCTGGGGATCTATTTTTATGGATCTATTTTTTCTTTGCTAGCTCATTAATTGCCACTCTAACATCTATTATCTTTTTACTCTTTGGGTTAGGTATATATTGTTTCTAACTTGCCAGGTAGAATGCTCATTTCAGTATTTGCTTCTAATATATGTATTTAAGATCATAAATTTTTTTAGAATTCTGTATATTTTTAGCTGTAGCCTAGAAATTTGTTATTTTACATAATTTAATGCTTTTTAGGGGATGTAGTCTGTATTATATCTAGGCTTAGGTATTTGTGAGACTTGCTTTTCATTTGGTTTTGGCAAAATCCCACATGAGTCAACAAAAAATATGTATTTACTAATAGCTAGAAAAAGGAATGCATATTCTTTTTTTTTTTTTTTTTTTTTTTTTTTTTTTTTTTTTTTTTTTTTTGTCTTTTTGAGACAGGGTCTCACTATGCAGTTGAGGCTGGTCCTGCGCTCACTTTTGTAGCCCAGGCTAGTCTCGAACTCGCACCAATCCTCCTGCCTCAGCCTCCCAAGTGCTGGGATTACAGGCGTGAGCCACCACGCCCGGCTTCTGGAATGCATATTCTTTCCAGGGGGTCTTTCCAGGCTCTTGGTGTCCTGAACAAAGAATTGGACAAGATACACAAAAAAGGCAGCCAGGGCATAGATTTATTGAAGGCCGAAAAAGTATACTCTACAGGGCTTAAGGACCTGCTAAGGATAAGGAACTAGGGTCATTGGTGTCCAGAACACCTGGATTGGCCTTCATCTCATGTGATTATGGCACTGGGACAGTTGTCTTGTCAAAAACTCACTTGGTGTCATGCCTGATATAAATTGTCCTATGGGAAAACTCAGTTGTCCTGTCTCTCCTGATATAAGTGAGGGATAAGGAACAGTGGTCCAGTGAGTAGTACCAAATTCAAATGAATTGAGAAACAATCACTCTCTGATTGGTCACTTTCTTATTGGTCCCATGTACAGTGTTCAGGAGCTGTAAGTCGGGAGTCATTTTGAGTGTGGTGCTCTGTGCATGTCTTCTGTTTTTTAGGAACCTTCTTGGTTAATGGTTAGTGGTGGGTTTCTGTGACTTTGACACACTCTGGTTAGTTGTCTGGTTTGCCTTAGCCATTGTCTCATACCTCACATATATAACTTGTCTTAGTGCAGTTCATACCCTTCCTGATACTAATATTTTATCTGAGGAAGATTCCCTTAGCCCTAGTAGGATCTCTCAGCTTATAATATATAATTATTTACACTCCTCTCCTGCATTGGAATCAGACCTTCATAGTAAACAAGGACTGTGTAACACTATGTTTAGTGCAAGAAGATGTTGAATAAATACTCAATTAGCAAATAAAGGGCTAACTAAATGAGTAAAGAAGTCACTAGGGAGTACAACACTGTCTTCTGGGAGTTGGTGGAAACTGGGTAGGTGTTCTAGGAAGAAGTCAGATCAGCAGGCCCAGGGGTGGGGGTGGGGCTGCTACCAGAACCAGTCCAGAGCAGCTGGCACTCCAGAGCAAATAATTATAAATGTCTGGGTTATTTTTCCTACTCAGATTGTAGAATCAGTATCAGCAATTGAGTCCTGATTGATCTGTGAAGGAGAGTTTTATTCTTTATTTTTTTATTTTATTTTATTTTATTTGTCTTTTTGAGACGGGGTCTCGCTATGCAGTTGAGGCTGGTCCTGCGCTCACTTTTGTAGCCCAGGCTGGTCTTGAACTCGCACCAATCCTCCTGCCTCAGCCTCCCAAGTGCTGGGATTACAGGCGTGAGCCACCACGCCCGGCTTATTCTTTATTTTTGAGACTTATTCTTGACCATGTAAAAGAGACCAAACTTGCAAATCAACTTCTCAGCCCATTAGGGTTAGGGTTAAGTTTTTGATACAAGATAAAAGAAATGAGGGAGGAGAAGTAGGCTAATAAAGGGAAGGAGTAGCCGTGACTTCTCCAGGAATCTGGGAGCCACTACTTTCTGTTCCTTTTATGGTGCTTTCTGGTGGATATAGTGGCAGTTGTCAGCCATTGTGGTATTGGTGAATGTGTCATTTAGCATACAGGTAGAATTAAAATGAAGTTAGAGGGGCTGGCGAGATAGCTCAGTGGTCTAAAGTGCCTGCTTAGGCAAGCTTAGGCAACCGCAGGGACCACCATTCAATCCCCCCCCCCACTACATGCGGCGCCACCCCCAGGGCAAGCTGAGCTGGCCATAAATAAATAAATAAATAAATAAATAAATAAATAAATAAATAAAATGAAGTTAGAGATTGTCTGATGGTCACTCTGATAACCATCTTAGACCTTAGGTAACCCACCTGAGGAGAAACTTCTGGTTTGCAGGCATACTTTCCCTCAAGCATTAACAACTCTAGCCAGGCATGGTGTTTCACGCCTGTAATCCCAGCACTTGGGAGGCTGAGGCAGGAGGATTGGTGTGAGTTTGAGACCAGCCTGGGCTACAAAAGTGAGCTCAAGGCCAGCCTGAACTGCATAGCGAGACCCTGTCTCAAAAAAAAAGACAAAAAAAAAAAAAACATTAATAACTCTAGGGCAGAGGAGAAATTCAGCTAGGTCATTCAGGGATGGAGTCTGAGGAAGTCCCCCAAGGAAGAAATAGAGACCTCAGCTTACCCTGGAGTAGGTTCACTGACTCATGTCACGGAAAAGCAATTCAGGATGTGTCAGTGTGAGGTGAAAAATAAGAAAAAATAGAACACTTCAGCTTGAGCTGAAAGGGCCACAGCTCTGATGAAGAGGAGCAGCCTGGGCCATTAACAAAAGAATAAAACCAGGCTTTATGGCTTTCCTGACATAGACTAGAGCAGTGGTTTTCAACCTGTGGGTCATGACCCTGGCGGGGGTTGCCTAAAGCCATTCCAAATCATAACAGTAGCAAAATTACAGTTTTGCTTTGTTTTGTTTTGTTTTTTGGCTTTTTGAGACAGGGTCTTGCTGTGCATTTCAGTCTGGCCTTGAGCTCACTTTTGTAGCCCAGGCTGGTCTCGAACTTGCACCGATCCTCCTGCCTCAGCCTCCCGAGTGCTGGAATTACAGGTGTGCGCCACCACGCCTGGCCCAAAATTACAGTTTTGAAGTAGCCACCAAAATTATTTTTTGGTTTGGGGTCACCGCAACATGAGGAACTGTGTTGTGGGGTCATGGCATTAGACCGTGGTCTAGTTGACCATTACCTTAGTTCTGGCTTGCAAGATGACTGTGGAAGATGACCTGTCACTTGAGGGGGTACTTTTAGTTGCTGTGTGGTAATTATTTCTGACTGGGATAGTCTCAGTTTTGTGGAAGCTCTGCTGGAATCCAAGGTGGCTGTTATGTTTAGAGCAATGACTAGAGACTTCGTGCACATTAGGGTTAAAAGTTAGGGTTAGTTGAAAGTCCTTATATATCTATTATCTTGGTATCCAGGTCTTGAGTGGGATGAATTACATTAATTCAGTACTAATCAACCTTGGTTTTTTTTTTTCCTTAAATAATTTTTTATTTTATTTATTTATTTTTTTCTTGTTTCAGAACCTTTATTTGTTTATTCACTCATTTTTATGGCTGGCTCAGCCTGCCCCGAGGGCAGGGCTGGCTCAGCATGTTGTGCTGGGGATCGAACCGCGGTCCCTGAAGCTGCCCAAGCTTTCCCAAGCAGGCGCTTTAGACCAGTGAGCCATCCTGCCAGGCCCCTCAACCTTGTTTTGTTAGATTTTAGACAGATACTTTTTTTTTGATAGTTTTTTTTTTATTTATTTTTATTTTTATTTTTTAATTTTATGATGCCAGGGATCAAACTTAGGACCTTGCACTTACCAGGCAGGCGCTTATGCCCTTGCTCATATATAGAGCTGAGCAAGGATCTGACCCAAAGTTTTAAGTTAATAAAAGACAAAACAAAAGTTAAACTTCATTCTTTTTATTTTTTTAATGTTTTGTTCTTTTTAGTTATCTATTGAGAGCATCTGTAGGACCAAGTGAGGAGTCACTGTTCTTTGGAAAACCCACCAGTCATTAACTGCTTCAAAACAAAAACACAAATCATGCTTTAAATGAGTAATAAGTTAAGGGCCAAGCAGTTTCTTTGTTCTGTGTCCCTGTGATAGTCCGATTATATCGAAGTAAGAAGTCTTTTCTAGGACCTGGGTCTTTTGGAATCAAGTTGGGCAGGTGCCTAGTAGACTCTGTCTCCTCAGGTTAGACAAGTTGATAAGAGTTGTGGCCTTGTTTTGGCTTTGCTATGACAGAGCTGTGGCTCCTGGTCCCCCCTGCTTCAGTGTCTTTCTGCCCACCATAGGTGCGAGTTCTCCAAAAAGAGCTGACTGCATCCACCTCTGAGGACACACACCCCTATAAGGAGGAGCTGGAGACGGCCTTGGAGCAGTGCTTTTACTGCCTGTATAGTTTTCCCAGCAAGAAGAGCAAGGCCAGGTACCTGGAGGAGCACTCAGCCCAGCAGGTGAGGGTGCTGCTCCTGGCCTATGGAGGGGTGGGTCTAAGGAAGAGTGAGACTCTGGGAAGGTAGGGGCTCTTTTGAAGCATGTCAGGTTTGTCATACTCTATCTACTTTTCCAGTACAAGGTGCAGTGAAGCAGGCCACAAAGATGGTCAGATGTCTGATCAAGGGATAGAATTTTTCAAAAAGCAAAAAGATTGCTTCATAAATGATAAAAAATGTGGTAAAAGAACTACCCATAGGTTTATTCCCGATTTTTTTTTTTTTTTTTTTTTTGTCTTTTTGAGACAGGGTCTTACTATGCAGTTCAGGCTGGCCTTGAGCTCACTTTTGTAGCCCAGGCTGGTCTCGAACTCGCACCAATCCTCCTGCCTCAGCCTCCCGATATTCCCGATTTTTATTTACTTTTTAAACTTATATATTTGCTACAGAATCCCTCTAAGTAGCTCAGACTCATAGTGATTCTCCTGTCTCAGCCTCCCCAGCGCTAGGATTGCAGGTGTGTGTCATCATGCCTGGTTTTGTTGGCTAGCTTTGGTGCTGTGGGGCTGGCATGAAATGGGGAATCAGGGATCAAACCTGAGTCCTTGTACTTGCAGGCAGGCACTTAGACCACTGAGCTACGTCCCCAGCCCTTCAGTGTGGATAATATGAGTAATTTCTTAGGTTTCTCATTTTTTGGTTGTTTGTTTTGGAGCACTACTAGGTGTATTAGCTCATAGCTCCTTAGCACTGTCAGTTATTCTCTGATATTAGGGATTTAATATCCTTGGCCTAAAATCATGATATAGTTTCTGTCAGTCAAAAACTGAAGGGCAGTTCTGGGGATATAGCTCAGCAGTGTAAGTGCCTGTCTAGCAAGCACAAGGTCCTGTGTTTGGTACCAAGTACCATGTGCTATGCTGGCCCTGGAAACCCACACACGCCGTGCTAGCTCCAGAACCCGGTGTGGTAGCACATACCTATAATCTCAGTGCTGTGGAGGCTGAGACAGGAGAGTCACTATGAATTCAAACTATATAGTGGGAACTTGTATAAAAAAAATAATTGAGAAGCAGTTAAGTCATTGAGAGGGTTAGTGGCTGGCTGATTGATAATTGATAATTGAACGCACCTTATTTTATTTTTTTGAGGTAAGGTCTTACTATATAGTTAAGGGTGGTCTTCAACTCACTGTGTAGCCCAGACTGCCTTTGAAATTCAAAGTGATCCTCTGCCTCAGCCTCCCAAGTGCTGAGATTACAGGCATATGCCACCATCAGACTGAATCCAGTCTTTAGCTCAGCCGTATGATCTCAGATTATAGCCCTCTGCTTCCACTATTTGTCTTTATAAAGACTAGGCTTATGCTTTTCAGGCACTTGAGAATGATGTTGAGTATGCTGATAATAAGAAGTATAATAAGGACTCATTTTAGACTAGTACTGTAAATGGTGACCTATTTATATCAGATAGAGTGGATTTCTGTAGAGAAACTTTTTATCTTTATTTGAAGGTGCTATGAATCTGCCCTCTTTTTTCAAGGTGGAACTTATATGGGAAGATGCCCTGTTTATGTTTGAGTATTTTAAGCCCAAGACCCTTCCTGAATTTGACAGCTACAAGACCAGCACTGTGTCTGCTGATTTGGCCAACCTTCTGAAGAGAATTGCCACCATTGTGCCCCGCACAGACAGGCCAGTACTGAGCCTGGACAAAGTGTCTGCCTACATTGAGGGGACCTCCACTGAGGTGAGCCCCAGTGGACCCAGAGGTGGGGGTGAGGGCTGAGTCACATCCCTTCCTTACCAGCATGGGTACATACATGTCCTGACTTTATTCCTTTTCTGCATCATGTGTTAGGGCCAGGAGCAGCTGAGCATATGTCATGTGTTGATGTGACCAAATAGGCCTGCGTTGACAGGTCTCCAAGGTCACGCCTGAGTTCCTGACACCACTTCTTCTCATAGTTACCCTCTCATTTGTCAGGTGCCCTGCCTCCCAGAAGGGGCCGACCCTTCCCCTCCTGTGGTGAATGAGCTGTACTACCTCCTGGCTGATTATCATTTCAAAAACAAGGAGCAGTCTAAGGCCATCAAGTTCTACATGCATGACATCTGCATCTGCCCCAACAGGTAGGTGATGTGGGAGTGGGGCCAGGCTAGCGGTCAGCAGAGCTGGAGTAATGCAAATATAACCAGCTCTTCATTAGGCCAATTTGGAGTTTCACTGCTGATAGCAAAATTAGGGGAAAGGAATGAAAAGGTGACTTAACATTTTGCACTTATTAAAAAGCCAGATTCTCTGTAAAAAAGAGCAAAGGGGCAACTTCAATCCTGAAGACCCCAGGGAGGGGCATCAGGGTTGGAAAGGGTGTCAGGTATCTCTTTGGGCCCTGGTGTCTCAGGGAAGGAAGTGCTGCCTGGCCTGCTCCTGTTGGTTTTGTGCTGCCTCTAGGCCCTAGGAAGTTGACTGAATTCTTCTGCTGATCCTTTCACTGCAAACTGTTAAATTATATTTGTTTTTGTGGTGTGGATGGATATAAAAGAACTCAATCCAAGGTTTTTCTGTAGCCTAGTGCATCATTGGGCAGCTGTGGTTGTCATGAAAACAGTGAATGTTTAAAAATTTTTACAGTAAAAGGCACATTGTGGGGCCAGAGATATAGCTCAATGGTACAGTGCCTGCTTAGTATGCAAGGTCCTGAGTTGAGTTCCCAGTCACACACACAAAAGACAGACAGACAGACAGACAGACAGACAGACAGACAGACAGACAAAAGCACATTATCATTAATTTTCCTCAAAATTTTCCCCTTGGCCTCATGCACACTTTTCTCATTGTTCTTGCCACTTTCTGAAGCAATTCTAGAAGTCTCCTTTTCTGAGTATTTTCTTAGTTGTGCTGTTGTGGCTGTTTTGATATTCTTTATTTTTTTTAAGAGTTTTTTATTTTATTTATTTTTTTCTTGTTTCAGAACCTTTGTTTATTCACTCATTTTTATGGCCGGTTCAGCCCGTCCCGAGGGCAGGGCTGTTGCAGCATGTGGTGTCGGGAATCGAACCACGGTCCCTGCAGTGCCCAAGCTTTCCCAAGTAGGCGCTTTAGACCACTGAACCATCCCGCCGGGCCCTGTCTTGATATTCTTTATCAACTTAAAACATTTATCTTTCATGGTCATATTCATGGTCAGGCTAGATCTGGTGAATGGGGCTGGCAAGATAGCTCAGTGGACTGAGAGCCTGCTTAGGCAAGCATAGGGACCAGAGTTCGATTCCTGATATTGCCTGCTGCTCTGGTTCCACCCTAGGTGTGGTGGAACATGCCTGTAATGCTGGAGCTGGGGAGGCTGAAAACAGGAGGATCACTATGAGTCTGAGCTGTATAGTGAGACCCTATTAAAAACAAACAAACAAGCCGGGCGTGGTGGCGCACGCCTGTAATCCCAGCACTCGGGAGGCTGAGGCAGGAGGATCGGTGTGAGTTCGAGACCAGCCTGGGCTACAAAAGTGAGCTCAAGGCCAGCCTCAACTGCATAGTGAGACCCTGTCTCAAAAAGACAAAAAAAAAAAAAAA
>PVJA010032018.1:0-24436 GCA_004027025.1 Myocastor coypus
TTTAAAAAAAAAAAAAAAATCTTCCCTCCCTAAATCTTTTTTCTGTGATATCTAATTGGAGCTTTTTTTTTTGGTATTTAGTACAGGGTCTACAGGATCTCACTGTACAGATGAGACCCATAATGATTCTGTTTTCAACCACTCAAGTCCTAGGCTTAAAGGCTTACACTACCACATGCAGTCTCAGTCACCATCTCAGCAGGCCCCAGGAGTGGGGCCGGCACAGCATATTATTTACAGATGGCATTTTTAAATGGTTATTTGCTATTCTAAAAGTTCCTCAATGCAGCCCTGCCTTATATATAATATATACATTATACACTGTATTTGCTAAGTATTTTTACATTTAACAAAATTGGCTTTGTATCCACAGACCAAAATACCTAAAATATTTCAACATGATTGTTACTATAGTGTGTTTTCTGATTATTTCAAAGCAAATATATGTTCATTAAATAAAAAATGAAAAAGTCAAGTAAAAATTATTTTATATACCTGTCCCTCAGAAACAAATCATGATGATATTTTAGTATACTCTTCTGGATATATGTTATATTTCTCTTATTTTTGAATTGAGGTGAGATATGTAACAATAGCTTGGTTTACTTTTCATCATTAAAAGATTTGAAAGATATAATTTTAATGACTTTAGCAGTTTTTCACACTATTGTACTATAATTTACTGAATTATTCTTTAATTCTTAAATAGCTGTTTACATTTTTTAACTAAATTAAACAATATTGCCGGGCGTGGTGGCACACGCCTGTAATCCCAGCACTCAGGAGGCTGAGGCAGGAGGATCGGTGCGAGTTTGAGACCAGCCTGGGCTATGAAAGTGAGCTCAAGGCCAGCCTAAACTGCATAGTGAGACCCTGTCTCAAAAAAGACAAAAAAAAAAAAAAAAGACCCTGTATCAATAAAAAAAGTAAATCAGTTAAAAAAAAAAAAAAAAAAAGGTTTACAGAAGACTTCATGAACAAAACCCAAACTGCAGGAGAAGCACCTCAACTGGGATCTCATCTAGTTAAAAACCTTTTGTGGCTTTTCTTCTTCCGGTTCCAGGCGGTTGGTAGTCACGGTTTACAGTGCAGTTATGGCTAAGTCCAAGAACCACACCACGCACAACCAGTCCCGAAAATGGCACAGAAATGGCATCAAGAAATGTTGGTCACAAAGATACGAGTCTCTGAAGTGGGTAGATCCCAATTTCATTCAGAACATGCGTTTTGCCAAGAAGCACAACAAGAAGGGCTTCAAGAAGATGCAAGCAAAGGCCATGAGTACATGTGCTGAGGCTATCAAAGCCCTTGTCAAGCCCAAGGAGGTCAAGCCCAAGATTATCCCAAAGGGAGTAAACCGCAGGCTCACTCGACTTGCCTGTATTGCTCACCCCAATCTTGGGAAGCATATCTGAGCCCGCATTGCCAAAGGTCACAGGCCTTGCCGCCCAAAGACACAGGCTGCAGCTAAGGACCGGGATCCAGCTGCTTCAGCCAAGGCCCAGGCTCCAGCTTCAGCTCTGCTTCTCCATCCTCTTTCTCCATAATGGGAAGCCCCTTCTCAGGGCCATAGCAATGAAACCAGTCAACCATAGGCTAAAACCCAGAAATGATGACCCAGATAAACTCTTCCTCCTTAAAATTTTTTTCTTCAGCTACTTTGTTACAGCAACAAAAAGCTAACATGGCTAAACTTTCTGTGCATAGCCGGGCGTGGTGGCTCACGCCTGTAATCCCAGCACTCGGGAGGCTAAGGCAGGAGGACTGGTGGGAGTTCGAGACCAGCCCAGGCTACAAAAGTGAGCTTGAGGCCAGCCTCAACTGCATAGCGACACCCTGTTCAAAAAGACAAATAAATAAATAAATAAATAAATAAATAAATAGGCTTTCTGTGCATAAAGAGGTTTATGCTAAACAACTCTTTCCTTCTGGACCTATTGCATTCTGCTGTATGGGTACATACAGGCAAAGAGCCCCAATAAGAACCCTGAGCACCAATGTCCCAACAGATTTCCCTGGCATGATCCAGCACTTCACTGGATTGATCATAACCTCACAGCTCATTGTGGGAGGAATCAGCCACATCTTTGTGAGCCCGGAGATGCACTCTCAGAAGCTGGTACCTGCTTCCCTTCAGGTTATGTGACATAATTTGTCTTCTTTGCTGTGTGGCAGCTGCAGTTTTATTCTTTCTCTGTAATGTTTTAAATTATAACTTGACTTCAGACCGGGGATTGGCCATGGCCCATCGAAGTGAGACAGTTTTAAAAGAATGACAGTATTCTTAGGAAATAATTCTTTCTTTTTTTTTTTTTTTTTTTTTTTTTTTGAGATAGGGTCTCACTATGCAGTTCAGGCTGGCCTTGAACTCACTTCTGTAGCCCAGGCTGGTCTCAAACTCACACCAATCCTCCTGCCTCAACCTCCCGATTGCTGGGATTACAGGCCTGCACCACCACCCCTGGCAAAATAATTCATTTTTAGTAGTTACTGAAATTAGAAAATCCATTCTGTTTTTAAGCACAGATTGTGCATTCAGCATTGGTAGATTATGAGGATTAGCGTGATATTTTTGTGGGACAAGATGATTTGTGATAACTTATTTTCTTATTTTTAATGTGTATCTTTCTTGGATGTCAGACAGCTATTTTTTTTTTTTTTTTTTTGTGGAACCAGGGATCAAACTCAGGACCTTGCACTTGCCAGGCAGGCACTTGTGCCTCTGAGCTATCTCCCCAGCCCCAAAGTTTTGTTTCAATTTGCTTTTTTTTTAAAGAATTTTTTAATTTTATTTTTTTTCTTGTTTTAGAACCTTTGTTTATTCACTCATTTTTATGGCCGGCTCAGCCAGCCCTGAGGGCAGGGCTGGCACAGCATGTGGTGCTGGGGATTGAACCGCAGTCCCTGAAGCTGCCCAAGCTTTCCCAAGCAGGTGCTTTAGACCACTGAGCCATCCTTCTGGGCCCTCATACAGCTTTAAAATAAAATGTTTAAATTTTAAAATTTAGTCCACTACCAAGTCTCAGCTTGTCTTCTACCTATAAAGCCTTTTGCCACCATCTAAAATAAAAGCATGAGTAAGATGACTGTTGACACACCCTGTGATCCTAGCACATGGGAGGCCGAGGCAGGAGCACTGCAAATTCAAGGCCAGCCTGTGTTCCGTAATGAGTTCGAGGCCAATCTGAACTGAGAGAGAGAGAGAGAGAGAGAGAGAAAAAAGAGAAGGAGAGAGTGAGAACAGGAGAGAAGGAATGAGGATGTGGTATTAGCGAAAAGCATTAAAAAGTGGAAAGGTAGCCAGATGTGGTCATTATACCTATAATCTCAGCATCTCAGCACTTGGGAGGCTAAGGCAAGAAAATCATTGAGTCCAATGCCAACCTGGAATACCAACACCTTGTCTCAAAAAGAAAAAGGATCTCTTAGCCGGGTGTGGTGGCTCACGCCTGTAATCCCAGCACTTGGGAGGCTGAGGCAGGAGGATTGGTGCGAGTTCGAGACCAGCCTGGGCTACAAAAGTGAGCTCAAGGCCAGCCTCAACTCCATAGTGAGACCCTGTCTCAAAAAGACAAAAAAAAAAAAAGAAAAAAAGAAAAAGGATGTCTGAAGATGAGAAAGGATGTCATTCCAGGAAGAAGAAACAGCCTGACAAACAGAAAGGAAGCATATCTGAGATGAGATCGTCTTCCAAGAAAGAATAAAGGGGTAGTGAAAAGCCATGCTGCACAGGCAGATTTATGATATGTGGTGAGAGATCTGCAAGGTCAGAGTGTAGAGCTAAAGCCACATTTAGTAATGGAATTAGAAAGGGCTGGAAGGTGTTTAAACGAAGGAGTTATGTGATTGGGTACCCTTTGGGACAGTTGAGTCAGCAGGGCGGGCCTCAAGGAGCTGCAGATGCTCTTGTGCTTTGGAGCCATTGGCCCATTTTTGGTTTTCATGTCTCTACAGCAGCAGTACTTCCTCAGAGATACCACTGCCATACACCAACTGGAAATAACTACCCCACTTCATTATTTTTACCTTAATCACAGTTGTCAACATCTGCCATTATTATTAATTTTATATTCTACAAGAACATAAATTCCATTTATATCCAGTATTAGAACACTGTATCCCAAATTAGTAGTAGCCTAGAAATATGTTAAATTAACAATAGAAAAAGGCCTAAAATGATTAGAATGAATGATTTTTCTTATA
This sequence comes from Myocastor coypus, assembly GCA_004027025.1. Lineage (NCBI taxonomy): Eukaryota > Metazoa > Chordata > Mammalia > Rodentia > Myocastoridae > Myocastor > Myocastor coypus. The sequence goes on from PVJA010032018.1 coordinate 4,204, forward strand.
CTCTTGGATAGCTCTAGCAATGTACAATAAACTAGTTTTAACTGATAAGTTGTCATATATTGTAGACCACTGGGACTGTCATCACAGTTGAGATAAGAAAACTATCCATCGCGCCCACTAGTTTTATTATACATTTTGTCATCCCTTGTAATCCTTCTTCTTAAGCTAACCTGCTGTGATCCTTAAAGAATCTTCTGTCCCTTAAGTTAATTTTGTAGAATGTTACATAAATGGAACCACATACATACAATGTATAGTCTTTTTTTTTTTTTTTTTTTTTTTTTTTTTTTTTTTTTTTTTTTTTTTTTTTTTTTTTTTTCCTTTTTGAGACAGGGTTTCACTATGCAGTTGAGGCTGGCCTTGAGCTCACTTTTGTAGCCCAAGCTGGTCTCGAACTCGCACCAATCCTCCTGCCTCAGCCTCCCAAGTGCTGGGATTACAGGCGTGAGCCACCACGCCCGGCTATGTATAGTCTTTTTGACTGGCTTTTTTACTTTCCCTAGTTATTTTGGTATGTATGCATATTGCATATATGCATAGTTTCTTTTTCTGCTAAATGATATTCCATTGTAAGGATATACCATAATCAGGGCTAGGGAGATAGCTGAGTAGAATAAGCGCTTACCTGGCAAATGCAAGAACCTGAGTTTAATCCCCCATCCCCCCCCCCAAAAAAAAAGATACACCATAATCTATTCAGCTATTGGTGGACATTTGGAATGTTTCCACTTTGAAAGAATTACTAAAAACTACTCTGGTTAGATATGGTGGTACACACCTATTATTTTCCTTCATTTTGTTAGAAGCTTCCCAGCACTTGGGAAGCTCAGGCAGGAGGACCACCATAATTTCAGAGCCAGCTTGTGCTATATAATGAGTTCAAAGCCAGCCTGAGCTGCATAGTGAGACCCCATCTCAAAAAAAACTTAAATAGTTATTATGAACATTCGTATAGAAATAGTCTGTATGAATAAATACTTTTACTTCTTTTGGATAAATACCTTGGAGGAGTCACATGTTTTTATGTCTTTTCATCAGATACCTAACAGTCAAATTTCTGTATCATGTGATAAGTATATGTTTACCATATTAAGAAAGTGCAGGGGCTGCCAGATAGCTCAGCAGATTAAAGCATCTGTTTAGACAGAAACAGGAACTGGGGTTTGATTCCCTGCATGTTGTGCCAGCCCCGCCCCTGAGGCGGGCTGAAATGGCAACTGAAACTGGTCATGGTGGAGTGCAATCTGTGTAGTGAGACCCTGTAGACGCTATATTAAATACAGTTTTTAAAAGTGCCAAACTACTTTCCAAAGGGCTCTTACCATTTTACATTTTTATCAACAGCAAATTAGTCTAGTTGTTCAACATCCTTAGTAAAACTTAGTATGATCAATTTTTTTTATATTTTAGCTATTCTAATATGTGTATATTTTATCTGATTGTGGTTTCATTATATATTTTCCTAGTGTATACTAATGCTAAGCATCTATCTTTTCATATGTTAATTTGCCAATGGTAAGGTTTTTTTGCTAGGTGTCTGTTCAAATGTTTGTGACCATTTTAATTGGGTTATCTGCTATCACATGATTGTGTTTCAAAGTACTTTTTAAATTCTTGATAAAGTCCTTTATCAAATATGTGTTTTGCAACATATTCTCCCAGTGTAGACTTCTCTTTCCTTTTTTTTTTTTTTTTCTTTAATTAAAAAAAAAATCTATTTGGGCTGGGGAGATAGCTTGGTGGTCTAAATGCCTGCCTGGTAAGTGCAAGGACATTAGTTCGATCCCCAGTACTGCGTGCCACGTTGGTCCCACACCAAGCTGGCCACCAAAATCAGGGGTGCATCACCACACCTGGTTTCGGTGGGTGGCATGGCACACCTAGGGTTCCAGGGCTGGCACAGCATGCAGTACTGGGGATCAAATTCAGGTCCTTGTGCTTGTCAGGCAGGAGCTTAAAACGCCAAGCTGTCCCTCCAGCCTTGAAGTCATCCTTACTCCACACAGTGTTTTTCTAAGAGCATTTCTTACATTAAATGAAGGTGGATGGGCCCGGCGGGATGGCTCAGTGGTCTAAAGCGCCTGCTTGGGAAAGCTTGGGCGGCTTCAAGGACCACAGTTTGATCCCCGGCACCACATGCTGCGCCAGCCCTGCCCTTGGGACAGGCTGAACCGGCCATAAAAATAAGTGAATAAACAAACAAAGGTTCTAAATGAAGGTGGTTTTTTATTATTAATTTGGTCTTTTATATATTTTGCATTTGGTACCATACCTAAGAATTCATTACCTAATCTAAGATAACAAAAAAAATTTCTTTCATTTTGTTAGAAGCTTCAAAGTATAAGACTTACATTTATATCTATATCTATGACTCATTTGCAGTAAACTTTTGTATATGGTGGGAGATGTGGATTATTCTTTTTCATATGTGGATGTCCACAGTTGTTCCAGCACTGTTTGTGAAGAACTGTCTCCTCTGATCTGTTAAGACTCAGTTGGATATATACGTCAGGATCTCTGTGGATTCTCTATTCTGTTTTATTGATCTACTTGTCCATCCTTAGCTCAATACTGGTATTACACTATCCTGACTTCTGTAGCCTTATAATCTGAATTTATGTAGTATAAACATTCAAATTTTGTTCTTTATTTACACAGTTGTTGTCTTACTTTTCTCCCATTGCTAAGACAAAATATCCTACACCCCAAATTAGGGAAGGAAAGGTTTATTTAGTTCACAGTATGCAGAAATTTCAGTCCATAATCAGCTGGCTCCATGGCAGGGTGGCATGGCAGGGGGCAATGATTCATGACAAAAGCAGCAAGAGCAAAAAGGAGAGGGAGGCAACTCTTTCCTTCCTGTACACTGCATGTAGGCTGTCTGCTCACATCATCTCTGGGCCCTCCTCTTCGACAAGCTCAGCATGTTCGCAAGGTGAGGACCCTGACCCCTGCTGAGTTATTTAGTTAAGCTTCTAAACTTCTCAGTTCTGAAGTTGGCACAATGTATCCACCATAACCTTTTTTTTTGTTTTGTTTTAGGTCCTTTTTGTTTCCATATAAATTTTAGAATGAGCTTGATAATTTCTACAAAGAAGGCTTCTGGAATTACAGTCTCTATATCAGTGTGTGGAGAATTAATATTTTAATATTAAGGCTTCTCATCCATGAACATGGAGTACTTCTCCGTTTATTTGGGTTCTCTTTATTTTATCTCAGCCGCATTTTGTAGTATTCCACATATAGATCTTTTTTTTTTTTTTTTTTTTTTTTTTTTTTTTTTTTTTTTTTTTTTTTTTTTTTTGTCTTTTTGAGACAGGGTCTCGCTATGCAGTTCATGCTGGCCTTGAGCTCACTTTTGTAGCCCAGGCTGGTCTCGAACTCACACCAATCCTCCTGCTCAGCCTCCCAAGTGCTAGGATTACAGGTGTGAGCCACCACACCTGGCTCCACATATAGATCTTATATATCTCATCTCAGATTTATCCATAAACATTTTTGATCCTGTACAAATGGTACTATTTTAGTTTTTAATCTTTTGTTATTAGTATATAGTAGTTGGTTTCTGTATGTGGGTGTTTCATCCTACAACCTTACTAAACTCATTTATTAGTTTTCATAGGTTTTGTTTCTTTTGTAGACTCCATGGGATGTCTACAATTATGATCTCTATAGATAAAGAATTCCATCTTTCTCTAATGTAAATAAAACTAAATGCTTTTCATGTATTTTTGTGTCTATTTTTTTTACAGTAGGCAATATTGGGAGACAATCTTTCACTGTCTTACACCCTATTGAGTACACCAAAGCTAAAGGAGCTAAATTAAGCACTGCTAATAGGTATATAGTAGTGTATTTATAGGGAATTTCTGCTGTGCACCAAAAGATATAGAGTCTCTGAGAGCATTCAGAACAAAAAGACAACTTTTTAAAAACATACTTTAATTCTGATGTCAAGGATCTGATGGCACATATGCAGTTGAATAACATCCACATGATACCTTGGAGAATAATTTACCCAGAAGACCACATAGCAAGTTCTATGGCATGCATATATGCCATGTATGCAGAAGAAAATACAGTACTAAAGGTTAAAGATATTTTTTTCTTGTTTCAGAACCTTTGTTTATTCACTCATTTTTATGGCCGGCTCAGCCCGCCCTGAGGACAGGGCTGGCACAGCATGTGATGCCAGGGATCGAACCTTGGTCCCTGAAGGCGCCCAAGCTTCCCCAAGCAGGGGCTTTAGACCACTGAGCCATCCCGCCAGGCCCCTATTAAAGATATTTTAGAAGGCACTTCTTGGAGGAGGTTATTTCTAAGTTGAGTCTTAGAAGAATTAGTGAAAATCAAGAGAAAATGTTGCTGGGCCTGGTGGCACACACCTGTAATTCCAGCACTCGGGAGGGTGAGGCAGGAGGATCAGTGCGAGTTCAAGGCCAGCCTTGGCTACAAAAGTGAGCTCAAGGCCAGCCTGAACTGCATAGTGAGACCCTGTCTCAAAAAGACAAAAAAAAAAAGAGAAAGTGTTAAAGTTTATTGGCATTGAGCATTGACTAGGGAGCCAGACTTGTTTATTTATTCATTGGACATGTGTTGCATGCCAGGCACTAGAATACTAGTGGTCAGTGAGCCAAGGCATCTCTGCCCTCATGGAGCTTACATCTGAGAACCAAAGCCAGTATAAATAAGTGATCACAAATGCCCAAGAGAAATAACTGATCGTAATCACTGTGCATCCAAAAACCTAAATAGATACTGAAGAATTCAAGGGTTTGCTTTAGATTAGATGTTCACAGCAGTCCTCTCTAAGGACAGAACATGCAAGTTAAGATCTGAATGACCAAAAAAAAAAATAGTTGACTCTAAGAGGAGGAGGGAGAGAGATTTTAAAAGAAAGCAACTGAAGTAAAGGCCTGAGAAAGGAGCTGGCTTGATTTATATAAGAAATAGAAAGGATACCTGCCCCGGTCAAGCATGGTAGATGAATGTGGGAGTAGTTAGAGAAGATTCCCAAGAGGTAGGCAGGCATTAGGAAAATGTGTGATGCAAATCGGAAGGTGCTTTTTTCTTTTTTCTTTTTTTTTTTCAGGACCAGGGTTCTAACTCACAACCTTGCACTTTCCGGGCAGGAACTTGTGCCACAGAGCTATCTCCCCAGCCCCAGGAAGGTGTTTTTGACCCAAGTTCAAAAACTTATGACTAGCCAGGCATGGTAGCACATGCCTGTAGTCCCAACACTTGGGAGGCTGAAGCAGGAGAATTGGTGTGAGTTCGAGACCAACCTGGGCTACAAAAGTGAGCTCAAGGCCAGTCTGAACTGCATAGTGAGACCCTATCTCAAAAAGACAAAAAAACAAAAACCTATGACTTTCTTTCAGAGTTACCTGATTATTACTCAGAAAGTGTTTATTTAATGAATTCAATTGAATACCCCTTATGTTCTAGCAGCTGTGCTAGAAAAATCAGGTATGCTGGTATTGACAGTTAAGATGGAGACAAAGATACAATGGCATGTGACGTGGGGGTCTTGCAGGGTGATCACTTCAAACGGATTAAAGCAGCAGATCATGAACATGGATCTGTACTGAGGAGTTTAGACTTAAAATACTAAGCAATAGGAAATCACCTTCAAGCCGGGCGTGGTGGCTCACGCCTGTAATCCCAGCACTCGGGAGGCTGAGGCAGGAGGATTGGTGCAAGTTCGAGACCAGCCTGGGCTACAAAAGTGAGCTCAGGACCAGCCTCAACTGCATAGCGAGACCCTGTCTCAAAAAGACAAAAAAAAAAAAAAAGGAAATCACCTTCAATAGGAATATCTTTAATAAAGATTATTACAGAAGCTGTGAATAGGAAAACTTGGAAGCCAAAGAAATTAGATGCAGAGACCAGCTGGAAGAATGTTGAAAAAAACAGGTGTGAAGCAGCAGACAAGATTGTTGGCAGCGGAAACAAGTGTAGGGCAGGGGCCCAGAAGTTCCACAGCTCTCCTACCTCTCAACTAAAGTGACTTCCAACCACGTCTCCTGCTTTATCACTCTCTTCCTGTGCGTTTTGTGGAACTGAGTCGATGTTCGCCATTTCTTAACCTGTCCTTTATGTATCACAGTTTTCTATTTTGGTGTGAAGTACCTTCCAGACAGCATTTGCCCATAAACTTGTACAGTATTTGTGCAGGTTCATTTCACTCTCTTTGCAGAATGTAGCCTTTTTAGTCTCTTGAGTCCCAAATTGAAACACCCAGCTGAGCTCTTCCTGAATTTCTCACTCACAGAAATTGTAAAGCATAATAAAATATTTATTGTGCTTTTGGCCACTGTCTGCGGTAATTTGTTATGTAGCAATAGGTAACTGTTGCAAATATATACATCCTGGCCATCTATCTAAAACCCTCCCATCTTCTTGAGTATACTTTGCTATACTTACATTCCCTTTAATTCTGGGGTCGGCTATGACTTGTGTTGTCAGCAGGAGGCACTCTTGAGTGCCTGCTGTCACTATGGGAAAATGATGCCCTGTTTCACCTACTGGCCCAGGGAGGAGAAACACTAGAGCCAGTCTCCAACCAACCCAGAGTGCTACAGAGCCACTAGGCCTAGATTGACTGGTTCAGCCTATCTAAAGCCACAACAGAAACAATAAATGATTACTGTCTGAAACCTTGAGTGCAGGATTATGTTTACCAATAGCAGATTGCAGTCAAAGATCTGGGAGGCTGTGGAGGGCCAAGCCCCTTATTAGGGAGGTGGTTTGAGGAGTTTAACGGGACAATGGGGAGAGGGGTTGTGGATTTGGGGGGTATTGGGGGGAGGGGTGTTGGTGGTTCTTTGTTGGTAGCAGTGCTGGATCAAACACAGAGCCTTACACAAGGAAAGAGCTATATCATCAAGCCACAGCCCCAACCCTTAACTGATGACTGTGAGCTCTACTTTCTCGGGCAAAGAACTCTATCCAAGCAGGAGAGAACAAAGAGTTAGAGCATCAAGAAAACTATGTTAGAGTTGTTCATGTAGCAAGTAGAGTACTTGTTAAGAGAAGCATAAAGAGGTTTATCAGATAGAATTTTTAAAGTACACACTTAGAATAGAGTGTGAGCCCTCAAGAGAGGCACCCACTGATAGTATTTTTTATTTCTTTTTGAGACAGGGTCTTTCTATGCAGTTCAGGCTGGCCTTGAGCATATTTTCATAGCCGAGGCTGGTCTCAAACTCACACTCTGATCCTCCTGCCTCAGCCTCCCAAGTGCTAGGATTACAGGCATGCACCACCACACCCGGCCCTCTAGTATTTTTAAGTTTTGTAGTTTATTAATCCTTTTGTGAAAAGTCTACACAATCCCCACAAAGTCTTTACATGATCCTTACTCGTCTTGTGGCCCCATCTTTCTTCATGCTATTCTTGTACTTCTTGCATTGATATGATGATGATGATGATGATGATGATGATGATGATGATGATGATGATGATGTTTTGGTGTTTTTGGGGAGGGGAAGGGGCTGGCTAGAAGAGACTGAAAGTTGATTTTCTTGCTCCATTTTCCTTCTTACTCAAATCTCCTTCCTAATGTCCCAAAGTATATTGTCCTATTTCCTATCATTCCTTTCATTTGCTTTTTAAATTATTTATATTTTAGGTTTCTCATATAAGAGAAAATGTAACATACAACCTTCTGTGTCCGATTTACTTTACCCAATGTTTCAGGGCATTATGGTTTGTGTCTAGTTGTCCCCTCAAAGCCTCCTGTAGTCATTGGGGCAAGCATTGTAGTGGGTGTGAGTGCTGCATCCGCCCTGGGGCAGATAGCCTGAGTACGAGATAAGGAAGGAACAGAGGCTTTCTAGCTGCCACAGCCCCCACTCCTCCCTTTGCTCTTTGCTCTTTGCTCTTGATGTTTTCCACCACCGTGCTGCCCTCTGCCATGTGCCTCTCAGCCTATATTACACATGTAATATGATGGCTTTAACTCTTTGATGAAGGTACCCAGATGAGTATAGCTGTGCAAAATAGAATTTCTATTTTCATTCTTTTTGAGAAATCTCCACGCTGATTTCCATAGTGGTTGTACTAGTTTACACTTCTACCACCAACATAAAATAAAAGGGTCCTTTGTCCCCCAAATAGCATTGACCTTTTTTTTTTTTTTTTGAGGTGGTGATAGTCATTTTAACGGGAATAAAATAAAATGAGTGTTGTTTTGATTTGATTTCTCTAATGGCCAAAGTATTGAACATTTTTTGATGTATGTATTGATCATTTGTGCTTCTTTAGAAAAATACATTCATTTCTTTTTGTTTTGTTTTGTTTTGTTTTTTCTTTTTGAGACAGGGTCTTTCTATGCAGTTCAGGCTGGCCTTGAGCTCATTTTTGTAGCCCAAGCTAGTCTCAAACTCACACTGACCCTCCTGCCTCAGCCTTCCAAGTGTTGGGATTACAGGCATGCGCCACCACGCCTGGCTTATATTCATTTCAATAGCCCATTTTTTGACTGAGTCTTTTGTTTGGGATTTTTTAAAAGTGTTTATATGTGTGTGTGTGTGTGTGTGTGTGTGTGTGTGTGTATCCATCCAGTACTGTGAGAGTATCTGACAATTTTTTTTTTGTTTTTAGTTCTACATATTCTCTTCATTTTTCATTATTTCCTTTGCTGTGCAAAGACTTTTAATTTGATATAATCTCACCTGTTGATTCCTTGCATTATTTCTTGTGCAGTTAGGGTTCTGTTCACAAAGTTCTTGCTGTACCTGTGCCTTCAAGAATGCTACCCATCTTATGTTCCAGAAAATTCAGTATTTTTTTTTAATTCAGTAGTTTTATTTTTTATTTTAGTACAGGGTGAGAGATACAAGACTAGATACATTTTTATGCATGTGGACAACTATTTTTCCCAGGATCATCTGTAAAAGAATCTGTCTTGATAAGGAGGAGGTAGAGGAAGAAGAGAAGGAGAAAATATAATTAACCTTTAACCTTAAGGTAAAAAGAGGCTGTCTTTTCTTGACCATATGGTTTTGATCTCATTGTCAAAACTCAGTTGGTTAAACATATATGAGGTTGTTTCTGCATCATCTGTTCTATTCCATTGGTCAACATGTCTGTTTTTGTGCCAGTACCATGCTGTTTTTGTTACTATAATTTTGTAGCATAGTTCATAGTTACAGTTGAAATCTGTGGTTGCAGTGTCTCCTGCTTTTAAGAACATAGAATTTTTCACAAACCTTCATGTCACCTGCTATGTTAATCTGTGTTTTGTTCTACCTTTATTACACATGCTGCAAAAGTGAGTACTCACTGTTTTCTTGAGGTCTTTTTCTGCACATACAGACATGCCTTGTGCTTTTCTTTTTTTTTTTCTTTTTCTTTTTTTTTTTCTTTTCTAATCCAAAGTATTAAAAGTCAGGCTAAAGCCAATTGTCTGGCCACCACCAGTGTGGACTCTGAATACAAATATAAAGGTAACAGCCAATGTGGTTTTGTATTGTTTTTTTGAGACAGAGTCTTGCTATGCAGTTCAGGCTTCTGGTGAATTCACTGTGTGCCCCAAGCTGGCCTCGGATTCTCGGCACTCCTCCTGCCTCAGCCTCCCAAATGCTGGGGTCACAGGCATGTACCAGATGCTGGCTGGCTTTGTATATTTTCATAATCTTTTCCTAAATTTTTGTCTCAAGTACTGCAGGGTAGTGTTGTATGTGTAGCCATTATCACACCTGTATGCAAACAGAGGCACTGAATAATAGTGATGGAAAAATCCCACCAATCCCATAAAAACAAAGGAGGTTGATAGAGAGGGAATTGATGAGTTGGAGTTGAAAGAGGATTATTAGTCCTGCCAACATGACAGTTCATAGTGATGGTTTACTTTATAGATTGGAAATAGCAAAAGTTTATTTTCCTTCTTTTGAAGTTACAAATACTCCTATATATGTAAAAGCCATTTTAAAAAAGAAAACATTTTAAGAGGTCTAAACATGAAGCAATGAGCGCTATATAAAAGCATTAAGATACTCTGGGGTGTGTCTCATGGGTCCATTTACTCACAACCTGCCCCACATTGTACCCACGGAATATATTAATGAGCTAATGAACCATGCCATGCCAGCTTTTATTGTTCACTGGACATCTGTTCAGCTTTTATCACTCAAAAATCCAAGACTTTGAAGATGCTGAGAATAGTGACAATAATAAATACCCATCATTTTACTAGAATCCTTTCTTCACAAAGTAGAAACAGTCAAATCATTTGTTCCAAATAAAAATGTTTAAATTATTCCAACTTAAAGTCTACTGAATGAAAATATGTAACATAACCATTGTTAAATTTAAATAATAAAAAATTAAAAAATAGTCTACTGAGACTAGTTTCAAATGGTTTGTTAAATGTACTACCTGTGTAAAAGTACATATGGCAGGTGTAAACAGTCATTCACTGCCACATTTAAGAAATACCTGTGACCCAAGCACTCAGAAGGCTGAGGCAGGAGGAGCTTCATGAGTTTGAGGCCATCCTTGATTACATAGGGGGTTCAAGGCCAGCCTGTACTACATAATGAGACCTGTCTCCAAAAGAAAAGTACTACTATATATTTCTTTAATCCATTAACTTTTTTTTTTTTTTTTTTTTTTTTTTTTTTTTTTTTTTTTTTTTTTTTTTTTTTTTTTTTTTTTTTTTTTTTTTTTTTTTTTTTTTTTTTTTTTTTTTTGTGGGATCAGGGTTCGAACTCACGACCTTGCACTTGCCCAGCAGGCACTTGTGCCTCGGAGCTATCTCCCCAGCCCCTAACTTTTTTTATTTATTTAAAGAAGACTCAAACACACCAAACATAGCTGGGCATGCTGGACACACCTGTACTCCAAGCAAGAGCACCAGAAGTTTGAGCCAGCCTGGGCAACTTAGTAAGACCCTGTCTTGAAAAGTAAAATATGGGCTAGGATACAATTCAAATAAGAAGGTGTGGGGTTCAGTCATCAGTAAGAAATTGAAATGAAACCAAAAATAGCAAAGGTGTTGTAAAATTGAATACAAAGTGTAAAAGATTAAACATACAAAGTCGGTGAATAAAGATTAGTGCAGATACTGAGAAGGTGGAAAAGCTGTCAGTGGGAGCTTACCATGCATAACAGCCCTCTGTTTAGAGCGGGTCTGGTTGTGGATTTTTTTCATTTTTCAACCATGTAAGCTGAATTTGTACATCATTTGGAACTGCCCTAGGTCACTCATTGATGGCTTTTTCAACAAAACCTCTTGGAAGGCAGTTTATTTGCCTAAGAGATGAAATATCACTGTTAGTCATAGCAATTATTTGTAGTGGTACCATAGTGATTAAAGGAAAGGAATAAACTATTGGGAATATGGAAGCCAAGCCTTCAGCTACCATCTGTCTGTGATCTCCACCACAGACCACTCAGGCCTCCAGGGCTGTGGGGCAGCTGCTTACCCAGTACTTGCACCAGGCCTTGCAAGCATCTCATCCTCAGCACATCTGAGACCAGATACCTGCTCTGCCCTTCCCAAGCCATCTTCTGTTCTCGCTCTGAATCAAGCACAATGTCATTCATCTAGGGCTTACAGGGGAAACATAAAGGAGTCCTCCCTCGTGCTTCTTCTGCCCCTCACCATGCTCTCTGATGGATGCCTCGCTCCACCTCCTGCATCACCATCTTGGCCAGAAGTGTAGCTGCAAGGGGGCAGGGAAAGCAGTTGGCCTCTGGAGCAGTCCGTTCAAAAGGAGACCATAGTGGTGTGGGTAAAAACACAAGATCTGAAAATCCTTTATTCTCCATCCCTCACTGCCTAATTGGCACGGGAGTCTATGGCCCTTTCCCTTTCCCTTAATGGGCTTGGCTCCACCATGGCCGGTAGCAATCCACAGCATGGCCTTGTGTGGCTTCTCAGGCTTCTCAGGCTGGGTCCTTGAAGAGCTCCTTGCCGTACAGTCTTGAAACACTGTCCTCCAGAGCTCAGCCACCACTCTGCAGAAAGCTGCCTGGGAACTCTAGGGGAGTTGCTGTAGCTGTAGTTGTCATTTGCCCCTGTGGAGGGTGCCAGGTGCAGTAGCATATGCCTGGCGCATGCGCATGTGTGTGTGTGTGTGTGCATGCGTGTGTGTGTGTGTGTGTGCGTGCACACGCAAGCCATCCTACTGGGAATGCATCTTCTCTTACTTCACCTACTCCACATCCCAGCTAGTCAAGTTTTCCCCAACCCCTGAAGCACCCATGCTTTTCTGGTCTTCCCAACTGGTGCCTCAGAGACTGTAAAGCAGAAATACAGTAGGCTTGGCTCATGTAAATTCCTAACTCAGGCTGGGTGGTTTAAGTGCCTGCCTGGAAAGCTCAAGGACCTGGATTTAATCCCCAGGATCACATGCCATGCTGGCCCCATGCTGAGACAACCACCAAAACCAGGCGTGTTGGCACACTGTAATCCTAGTGCTGGGGAGGCTGAGACAGGAGGATCAGTGGGAGTCTGAACTGCATAGTGAGACCCTGTACCAAATAAATAAATAAATATAGATAGATAGATAGATAGATAGATAGATAGATAGATAAACTCTTTTAAAAATTAGGTTCAAGGGGCTGGGGAGATAGCTCCGAGGCACAAGTGCCTGCTGGGCAAGTGCAAGGTCGTGAGTTCGAACCCTGGTCCCACAAAAAAAAAAAAAAAAAAATTAGGTTCAAGGGGGCCAGGGAGATAGCTCAGGGGCACAAGTGGCTGCCTGGCAAGTGCAAGGTCCTGAGTTTGATCCCCGGTTCTTAAAAAAAAAAAAAAAATTAAGCTCAAAACAATAAACTCCTGACTCACAGAGTCCATAATCATAACAAAATAGTAGTGTTTACATTGCAGTAAATTTGGCTCTACCCAATGGCTAGGCTTCCATTTACCTACTTATTTATTTATTTATTTATTTATTTATTTTTGTGGGACCGGGGATTGAACTTAGGTCCATTGTGTTTGCAAAGAAAGTGCTTATTCTACTGAGCTATCTTGCCAACCCATATTGCACTAAATTTGGGAGTAGTTAATTATGCAAAATAAATAAATAAATAAGTAGAAAACTGATTTTTTTTTTTCCGTGTGTGTGTGTGTGTGTGTGTGTGTGTGTGTGTGTGTGTGTATGTGTGTGTGTGATACTGCAAATTGGGACTCTGAACCTAAGGGCACTTTACCAGAGCTACATCCCCAAACCTTTTTATCCTACTTTGAGACAGCCTTGCTGATTTTCCCAGGCTGGGCTCTAACTTGCCATCTTCCCTCCTCAGCCTCCAAAGTAGTTACAGTTACAGGCATGTACTATTACACCTGACCCCTTCAAAATAATTTAAGGCAATTTTGTTAACATGATGGTTGTTAACTTCACTAATTGGCTGGACAGGGTGGCACATACCTGCACTTAGGGAGCTTTGGCAGGAGAATTGCTGTGAATCAGAGACCAGCCTAGGCTCCATCAGTAGATCAAGGCCATCCTAGACTACATAGTGAGATCTTGCTTCAAAATTCTTCACTGATTGGAACCTAAGAAGAGGTTATGCTAGTCAGCTTGAACTACCATAAACAACAGAATTTATTTTCCTACAGCTCTGGAGCCCAGGGATCCATGATGAAGGTCCAGGGCAGTTTGTTTCCTAATAAGAGCTCTACCTCAGGTGCTGATGGCTGCCTTCTGGCTATGTGTTCACATGGCAAAGAAAGACTAGCAGGCTTCCAGGGTCAGTAGCAATTAAGAACATTGGATAAGGCTAGGGATCCTATGTCATCAGCACTCCACCCTTTGACCTCATTTAACATCATCACATACTCATTCCAAAGATAGTTACACTGGGGATTACGGGCTCAACATTTGAGTGAGAGATCAGGGATACACACAGACATTCAATTTACTAGTCAAGAGAGGTATCTAGTTGATCTTTGACAAAGGGACCCAAATAATATGCTGGCAAAAAGATAGCTTCTTTAACAAATAGTGCTTGGAAAATTGCCTGTCCATATGCAGAAGACTGAGTGTAGACCTCTGTCTTTCACCATGTACTAAACTAAAAATAAGATGTTAAGATAGAAACACTTAATCTGTTAGAAGATAAAATAGGTGAAACACTTGAAAGCATAAGCATAGGCAAGGACTTGCTGACCAGAATCCTGGTTATATAGTACCAACAGGGAGCATGCCAAACTAAACAACAAAGGGGAGCATGCCAAACTAAACAGCAAAGGGGAGCATATCAAACTAAAAAGCTAGTGCATGGCAAAAGAAACAACAATGAAAGGAAAGGACACCCTAGATAATAGGAGAAAATCTTTACTGGTATTCCTCAGAAAAGGACTAATATCTAGAATGCATAAAGAACTCAAAAATTAGACCCTCCCCCCAAATAAAAGTTAAGAATTAGGGAGAACTTTTTCAAATGGGAAGGGGTTGAAGAGATGAAAAGAGTGGGGAGGAAGGGGAGGATGTGAGAAGAGTTAAGATTGGATGTGTGCATTGTTATGGTTTGTGTCTGGTTGTCCCACCAAAGCCTCATGCAGTTGCAGGGTGGACTTCTAGACTTTGTGATTAATTCATGATCCAGTGCTGGGGTTATGGGTGTGAATGCTACACCAGTCTGGAGCAGAGAGCCTGGATGCAATTTAAGGGAGAGGGACTTGCTCTGTATTGCTGTTTTGTTGCTGCTACACCTCCTATTTGCTCTTGCTGTCTGTATTCCTGCTCTAATGAACTGCTGCCCTCTGCCACATGCCGCTCTGCCTTGGAGCCGGCTGAGTATTGGCTGAAACCTTCACTGATTATGAGCTAAATAAACCTTTACTTCCTTCATTCTGTGTATTGGGTATTTTGTCCCAGCAACAAGTAAAAAGTAACAGACATGCATGGACCAATTCCCCACAAGAAATAGTCATTATATACTGCAAACATATCTTGGCATATGTGATTATCTGATCAGCTTGTTTTCTTGACCATAATAACTGAAAACTTGGACTCCAGCTTTGCTCACTGGCACAAGTGCCTAGTAAAAATATTTTGTACATAGAAGATGCTGCACTTAGTGAATCTTTCACAAATGAAGATATGGAGGAGGGCTGGTGAGATGGCTCAGTGGTCTAAAAGCATCTCCTTAACCAAGCTTAGGCAACCACAAGGACCGCGGTTCAGTCCCCAGCACCACATGCTGCACCAGCCCCTCCCCCAGAGCAGGCTGAGCCAGCCATAACATGAAAAACAAAAATAAAGAGTAAAAAAAAAAAAGACATGGAGGAAATAGAAATGCCTAACCAGTGACTTCCCAACTCTGAATAAATGTATCACATACTATAGTTTCAATCAAGACTGAACCCCAGAGCCCTTAAATGCTGGTGGACAGGTTTCAGGAAGGCAACTTAATCATGGGCAGTGGAGCTGGCTGACTTCCCTTCCTGCCTCCTCCCCTAGGCTGGTTCATCCTGACCTGGCAGCCATGATGTGAGCAGCTTTTCTTCCCCCGACCCTCAGCATGTTATCATACTATGCAGCTGGTCAACCATGGACTGTAACTGTGAACCAAAATAAATCCGTCCGCCTTTATACTGTGGATGTGGGATATTTGACCAAGCAAACAAGTAACTAAGACTGAAGGTAACATTATAGGCAAAGCAATAATCTTACCCAATGACAAAAGTCTCATACTTGACTTAATAATATGTATATCAAAAGAATCTTTCTAAGAAAAGCCACCTGACAAAATGTAAGAGATTTCAAAACGTTTAGATCTACCATATTGATGAAATAATCGCCATCATAGATCTAAGGCAGCTAGGCTCTGAGGTCATCCTCAATGACCCCTTCCCTCGTATTCTTCCTGTGATGTCTTCCCACCTGGACCATTCCCACACAGCCAAGAGAAGGTTTGTCACTTCCAGGATTGGGTATCCTGTTACTTACTCTGTGAAAAGCCAGCTATCACATGTGAGCAGCCCTACAGAGTGGCCCACATGACAACTACTAATGCCTACTGCCAGCAGCCCCTAGTGTGACCTTGGGAACAGGTTATCAGCCCCTTTTTATGACCATAGCCCACTCTGCAGCTTAACTGCCACCTTGTGAGAAGCCCTGAACTGGAATGACTTTGCCTGGCCACTCATGAATTCCTGATCCTCAGAAACTGAGGAATAATGTTATCTTTAAGATACTAAGATTTAAGACCATGGAGATAGCTAGTGGTCTAAGTGCCTGCCTATGCAAGCACAAGGACCTGGGTTCTGTCCCAGGTACCACATGTCCTGCCGGCCCTCCCCAGGTACGCTGAGCCAGCCACCAAGATGGCATCGCGGCACAGGCCTATAATCCCTGTGCTGGGGAGGCTAAATCAGGACAATCACTATGAGTCTGAGCTATATAGTGAGACCCTGTACCAAATACATAAAATTAAAGAAAGATTTCAGGATTTAGGTAATTTTCAGGGAGTAGGGATACGGTGTCCTGGGGATCAAACTCAGGACCTTGTGCTTGCTAGGCAGGCTCTTAATGCTGCTGAGCTATTTCCCCAGACCCGGTAATTTCCTATAGAGCTATAAGTAATGTACCAGTCCAAGAAAGTCCTCCCTGCAATGTTTTAGTAGGTGCTGTTGGTATATGTAGACTCCTACGGGGGACCAGTTTTCTTAGTAAGTAGTGAATTCGTTGGCATGCTTTCAGCAGCAAAAATGGAAAATACAATTAAATAGACATAAAGTAAGAAAATAAATTTTATTCTACATGAACACTCAGAGATCGTTGGGCATCAGGGGTAGTTAACATGACAACTCTATGGTACCAGGGTTCTTTCTGTCTCTGTGTCTCCTTAACGTTATATTTATTATCAGGTTGATGATAGTGTGGCTATGGTAGCCCCGACTATTTCTTATCAAGACAGCAGTGACCTCCAGAGAAAACAGTTCCCACTTACATTTGGGGCTCTGCAAGACTTCTCTTGTATCTCACTGGCTGGATTTGGATAACATACCCTTTCCTAAATTTATCATAGAACAAAAGTGAGTACCTGAACAAAATGAGCATTGTGGTAGTTGGGGATTGTTGAAAGGTCAATCCTGGTGAGCAACTGTCCTGTGTAGATTAAGGGACAGGCTTGTTTTGCTTTTTGAGAGGCATAAATTGTTCTTGCCTCTTAATCCCCACTAGCTACCATGTTACTTTATCCCTGCTACCCTGGAATACACCACTCAACCCATCTAATGTGCTCAGGTCCTTTCCTATTGAAATCTCTTCCCTAGTACTGGGAAAATCTCTTCCCCTAGTACTGATGCCCCTAAGAAAGGCCAGAGATTTAGCTCAGTGGTGTAGCACCTGCCTGGTAAGCATGAGGTCAATTTGTTTTATTTTTTAAAAAACAAAACTGTCAATTTAGTTCCCTATTTCAAGATCTTTTACCTATTGGCTAGTCACCTTCATCTTGAACTGTTTCAACAAAATAGAACTTCTATGAATGACCTAAAGTTATCTCCTACCTAAAATGCCAGTTTATTATTCAGAACCAACTCAGCTAAAAGTCAAGGTGCTCCTTGACTAAAAGTCAAGCCTCCTTTAGTGCTGCCTTGATTGAATTATTCACTCTTTGCTCTGAAATTTGGACATGTGGTTAAAGTGCCTGCTTCCAGTGAGGCACAGGGACAGTGGTTCACTCCCCAGCCTCACCATTAAGGCAGCCTAAGCAAGTTTCAACTTTATGCCAGGGAGATAGCTCAGTGGAATAAGTGCCTGCCTGGCAAGTCCAGGGTCCTGAGTTTAATCCCCAGTACTGAAGGAAAAAAAAATAAAATAAATAAAAAAAGAATAATTTACTATTTTTCCTTTTCCCTAACTGAACTTCTCTAGAAGTTCAAGAAGTAATGACTGCCGGGCGTGGTGGCTCACGCCTGTAATCCCAGCCTGGGCTACAAAAGTGAGCTCAAGGCCAGCCTCAACTGCATAGCAAGACCCTGTCTCAAAAGGACAAAAAAAAAAAAAAAAAAAAAGAAGTAATGACTACTAATTTCTCAAATCTGTAGTGCCCGGCAGGCAGCAAGCATGCACAAAAATGAGTGATGCAGTCTACTGCATAGTGACGTGATTTTCCAAGCACCAGTCCGCCCTGGGCATCACAGCAGGCCTCATTTCTCTTTGGTGCTGTCCAATTTGTTCATCTCAAGAACTGCTGCAGATTTTCTCATGCCCTTACCTTGCAGTATGTCCTAAAACTGCCACCCTGTAGCTGTTGAAGGCACCCTTGTCCTGTGCATAGATAGCCCTGCTGGTGGTAGGAGAGAGCCATGCTGCCCAAGAGGGCCACCTACTCCATCTGTGCCCCCTCAGATAGCTGACTCCTGGGCTCCTAGCAAGGGCTGAGGGTAGGGAGAAGATAGACTTGCCTCCACCAGAGAATTCCAAAGTTTAACAGCTCTATGTATTAAATTGAAACATTTTAAAGACAATTTTTTTTTTTTTTTTTTTTTTTTTTGTCTTTTTGAGACAGGGTCTCGCTATGCAGTTGAGGCTGGCCTTGAGCTCACTTTTGTAGCCCAGGCTGGTCTCGAACTCGCACCGATCCTCCTGCCTCAGCCTCCCGAGTGCTGGGATTACAGGCGTGAGCCACCACGCCCGGCTAAGACAATTTTAATTTCAATTCAAATCTCAGTTTTTTCCATAATCTACATGGATTCAGAGCTTCTGGGGGCCCACTAGATAGCCCACATGCTATCTCATGTGACTGTACTATAAATCAAAGCAAATCATTTCATCGTAATGTTGTTAAAATACTGTGCTTTTTTTCTTCTTTCCATGGGATTATTGAAAACGTGCTCAACAGCTTTTTCTAGTCTTTTTTTTACTTATATACATCAGTATCTCTTCAATAGCTAGAACTGAAAGGCTTAATTTATAACCTTAACTGCTTTTTGATATATTATAAAACATGTCATTCATTCTTATAGCCTACTTTTCAGACCATAAAAGGTATTAAGCATTGCATATGTTTCTGTGTTAAGCAAAATAGAATCCTATTCTCACATACCAAAGACTGGTTTCTACAACTTACAAAAGTCTGATCACAGTCACAATAGTTTCTTGAAACCTCTTTACCTATTAATGTAAATGAGAATGTTGATACTTCAGATGGGGGAGCTGGAATAATAATAATGTGAAAGTATCATATAATCAGCTCCCAGGAAATACTAAACTCTGTTCTCCTCGCTTCCTTCTAATCCTCAAATAGATTTATTGAAAATTCCATGTACTCTTAATGAGGCTAGTAAACTCCATTAACTGTCTTGTTTAGATTCTCAAAATAGATGAAAATGGCAACACAGAGCAACCATGCAGAATAATGAAGTGTGAGGCATAGGGTGTTAGGTTGGTGCTACAGTACTCACTTATCTGTGGGAGCACCTGGTTCAGTCCCCAGCACAAGGTGAGATCTGCTCACTTATGCAGCCCAGACTTAGGTTACATTTATAAATATAGTGGCCCAGAATATGAATCTGAAGGAGGGAGCCTGAAAACAGGACATTCAACCTGTGTGTGTATGTGGTGATGGTCCAACATGTCCACGCATGCTCAGTACATGCTTAAATTACCCACAGAACTTATCTGCATGATTCCTTTAAAGGACTGTTTTTGTTTTTGTTTTGTTTTGTTTTGTTTTGTTTTTTTCGGGACCAGGGTCCAAACTCACAACCTTGCACTTGCCAGGCAGGCACTTGTGCCTCGGAGCTATCTCCCCAGCCCCCTGTTTTTGTTTTGTTTTGTTTGTCTTTTTGAGGCAGGGTCTCACTATGCAGTTCAGGCTGGTCTTGAGCTCACTTTTGTAGCCCAGGCTGGTCTCAAACACACATCAATCCTCCTGCCTCAGCCTCCCAAGTGCTGGGATTACAGGCATGCGCCACCACGCCTGGCTTCTTAAAGGACTGTTAACTCTACAGTGAGTGACTGAGTTTCTATTACTGGTTGTTTCCATTTCTTTTCTGTTCCTATGGTCAGCAGGCTCTCACTGAACTTTGACATCTCCTTAGCCGATTAGTTTCCTGTGTGACCATGACCATGGCCATGGACCTGACCTTTAATCCCACACAGCCCCTGACACAGTTTCACTACCATCTTGCACAAAGAGATGTGCACAAATGTCTCACCACTGTGAGAAAAGCACCACAAAGTACATGTCTCCCAGATGATAAAGTAGCAGAACAGCATGTTGTATCTGAGATTAACTCCAGCACCTCTCTCAGGAGAACATTATT
>PVJA010032019.1:0-24453 GCA_004027025.1 Myocastor coypus
TCATTTTTATGGCCGGCTCAGCCCGTCCCGAGGGCAGGGCTGGCGCAGTATGTGGTGCCAGGGATCGAACCGTGGTCCCTGAAGCCGCCCAAGCCTTCCTAAGCAGGCGCTTTAGACCACTGAGCCATCCCGCCGGACCCCTTTTTTCTATCTTTAATCAAAAAAAAATCCTCCCATGCTAGTTTGTTCTGAACAAATAAAGTCTCCCTATACCTTTATGATCTTGTCTCTTTTGGGTTGGATTATTGGCTCTGCCAGTTGTTAGCTATAGATCCTTGAGCAAGTTATCTAATATGTCTGAATGTCAGCATTTAAATCTGTCAGAAGGACAAAAACTAAAACAACCAGAAAAACACCTAACTCACCCAGGCACCATGTGCAGTGAGCAAAATAAGGACTGTATAAAATGCCTAGCATAGTCGTCCATAAGTATTAGTTCCCAGCCCCATTTTGTTACGTTATTTATGCTGCAAGGGATACAATGTGTAATAGGACATGGCATCTACTTAATCGAGCCTGGGCAATGTCACACATAGTTTCACAAATGAAGTTTTCCCTGTGATTCTAAGGCTTTTTTGTATGTGTATGTCAGTGACAAGTGGGAACCAGTTTAATAATTATAGCAAACATCTATTGATGCCTGCTTCTATGACTACAAAAACATGACCTCATCTAATCCTAACTCCAAATGTATAATGAAGATATTTTTACCCCTACTTTATGAATGTGGTAATAGGTGCTCTGAGAAGTTAGGTAACTGGCCTGAGGTCACACAGATGCTTGTATATGCAAAATCAACATTTAAACCAAAGACAATCTTCTCTTCAAATTGTGAGCTTCTTTCAACACTGCCTCTGCTGCTAAGAATTGTAAGCTATCCTCTGTTGGTTACCTTAAGATAATAACCCTCTTCCATAGTAGGGGAGGAAGGACTGTGGTTAAGTGAGATATCCTAGTCTAGCTCAAAGATTTTTTTTTGTCTTTTTGAGACAGGGTCTCAGTATGCAGTTGAGGCTGGCCTTGAGCTCACTTTTGTAGCCCAGGCTGGTCTCGAACTCGCACCGATCCTCCTGCCTCAGCCTCCCAAGTGCTGGGATTACAGGCGTGAGCCACCACGCCTGGCAAGCTCAAAGATTTTAACCAAGCCAAGAGCTCAACTCAGTTTGGCTTTAATCTCTGATGTTTTTTATCTCAATGTAATTTTTCTTCAGTGTAAGTGAAAGGTTTCACTGCCTCATTCACGAATCACAAAAACAATGGTTCTGTTGAATCAGAGGGGGAAGTTAGATATCCCAGTTGTCACTCAGAGAAAAGACTATTTGTAGCCTTTCCCCATCTTTCTGGTATTAATACCCCACCTAGACTGACTGGGAGCTCTCCATGTGACACATGAGATGTTGATCTAGGAAGAAATGCACACAATGCATCATCTCCAGTCAGAGGGACCATACTCCCACCTATCACTCCGAGTTTTGGACAGAATAGTAAACTAGATCTTGACTATTGCTCCACAGTAAGATTCTGATAATCAAGGGGAAATGACTGATTTTTTAGTATACCAAAATTCCAAATTTCAGGAGAGTTGTTATTCTGGCCAATTCTTGATTTAGAATTTAGGACTGGCTCCATTGCTCAAACTGGGCCCCTGCCACAGGCCTTTTGTGACTTATTTATAGTCTTTTATCCAAAGGATATATGAATATATTTTGTTATGCTCTATCTTTAGAAATGCTAATAGTTTGTCTCAAATAGTATTTTTGAGACTGAAGATAAATTAAATAGTCATGAGAAGTTGTTTTTGTGTAGGTTTTTATTTTTTAAGTTCCAACAACAAAGTTATTCTTAAACCTACAAAACAACTCAATGACCTGTATTTAGGAAATTTAGATACAAGCAATCAAAAACCTAAGTGTTAAAAACATCTGTTTCTAATATCCAGAGGTAAACATGGTTGACATACTACAGTCTATACTGCTAGTATTATCCTCTTTCTATATGCAGATAGATTTTTTTAAAAAAAATAGCTGTCTGTAAAGTAAATCCATTTACAAAATGATAAGCTATCACACATAATTATCCTCTCTGTACAAGGTCCTACCACGCTATTTGTATTCATGGTAATAGTATGTTATGTATATTAATGCTCATGTTGTACACACATTTGAAGATAATATTGCTAATGGGCATTTTTATCACTAAGTACAGATGAGGTAAAAAGACCAAGGTGTCTTTTCCACTATATAGACCACTGTACACACAAATAGTGTTTCTGAGTTACAGCTGTGCCCATTTTCTGTTTGACTGGGACTCTGCCTCTGAATAGTGAGGTCACCCTACAGCTCGAAAAGCAGCCCCCTCCTGTACTGCTTATTATGTTCGCCAGCCTGGCCTGCCTCCTGTTTATTTCCTGCTGCCTGTGTCTCTGGCCCATTATTTGAAGTGGGGTTTCAGCACAGCTTTAATGGGTTTTGTTCTGCACTCCCTGCTAGAGATTGCCTCTGAAACTCACCATGTAAGGTCTAATTGGTGACCCACGGCCACTATCGTAAACACATGTCCAGACCAGCAGGGCACTAGTGGAAATAAAATTTGTTCACACTGTCTGTTCAAATTTAATTTTAGTGAAGGAATACCCTAAAAGTATTTGTCAGTCATAATTCTAGGTGGCTGTCTCTGAGAAAATAATGTTTCTTTTTGAAGTAGACACTCATTCACTTGGGTAAGAGTGACCAATAAGATTTTTTGATTTTAAGTTAAAGTAACTGAATACAACTCTATCTTTGGCTGTTGGTCTTAAATATGAATTGTCTTGACAGTCTTTTGTGGTGAGTTTCCCTAGTTCAATTCCTTATTTGAAGGCTAAAGCTAAAAAATAGATAACCACACATATTTTTGAGAAATGAGAGTCTCAGAAATGATAGGATGATACATAGATAGATAGATAGATAGATAGATAGATAGATACACACACACACACACACACACACACACACATATATATATATATATATATGTATATATATATATATGTAGAGAGAGAGAGAGAGAGATGAAAATGGAGATGGCGATGGTGATGGAGTTGGACATGGCAATGGAGATGGAGGAGATGCCAATAAAGATAGGGATAGAGATAGAGATAGAGATAAGTTTGGTGTCTTAAGCCTGATGTTTTAAGGTGCTTATTTTGGGGTAAGGTAGAATATTAAGCTTCCTCCAGGAGAGGGACTAAAATCCTCCATTTCCTCCTAAGTAAAAAAGTAATATTCATGAAATGGCAACTATTTTCACAGTGGCTGGCACATAGTCAATGCAACAATCCTTAACTGTTGACTATTTTCTTTATGGCAAAGAGACTTTCCAATTGGCCTCAAGTTGAATGGTGGTGATCACTGGGCAATGGAGTCAGCTGACTTTTCGGTTGATGACAAAGAGAGTCTCTATTTTTCCCTTTTGATATTGTTTTGAACCTTATTAATGACATTTAGACACATTCTGCTCCACCTTTATTGTACATTGTAATTACATGGAGACTTTATGTATACCTGAATCCTCCCTCCAGAGTTTCTGAATTCATTCATGTGGAGTGAGGCTTGAGCAATGCAAATTTTCAAAACTCCCCAAGTGAGCCTAATATACAGCCAAAGTTGAAAATCACTTCATTTAAGACAGATGCTTCACTTATGTGACAAAGACAATGAAAACTGCCAGCACACCATTGAGAGAGGTACAGTGCTTCTGTAGCCTTGATCATAGATTCCTTCTAAATCTCTTTGTGCCAGAGCAATAATCACTAACCCACCAAATTTGCATTGGCCACACCTGTGTTCACCAAACATCAATTCAACCATAGTGTAGCCCTCTCCACTTAATGTGTTCAGCTTTCATGGAGTGGCCTGGCACAAAGGCCATACCTGGCCTTGCAATCAGGTTGAGTAAATGTACTAAGTAGTCTAAGAGTTAATCTTTTGAATACCTATCTCCTAAATGTAGGTGGTTCGCCATTACTCCTCATTTCTTAATGTAGGCTTCTGCCTTTTCTGCAGTTCCAGATGTTGCTATAACTCATGCCCTTTTGTGAAGTCCAGAAGATGACTACATGTGTTTCATTTAGATAAGCTGTAATTACATAGACTTTCAAATTTTATGGTAATTTTTATCCATTTGTGTGTAAGTGATAAAATCCATTCTTCATTGTCACATAGAAAAATCATCTGAAAACACATTTTTTTTTTATGGCTGGCTCAGCCTGCCCTGGGGTTGGGGCTGGCACACCATGTGGTGCCAGGGATGGAACCACAATCTCTGCAGTTGCCTAAGCTTTCCTAAGCAGGCACTTTAGACTGCTGAGCCATATCACCAGCCCCACAGAAACAGACTTATTTCATTAATGAATTATTGTAGGATGAACTAAGGGAAGGAATGTAGTATTTCAGATTATAGTAAGTATAGTTTATAAACACACTGTACTCTGTAGAACGATTGTGAAGACAGTATGCAATATGTCAACTTTCAAAAAAAAGAAAGGGGAAAGAAAACAAAAAAAGTAATGTTGATTTAAAAGGGTTAATGTTTAATTGTTTGATCAATCTTATATACCTACATGTATTAATCTAAACTGATCTGATGATGAAAATATGTAATATAACCATTGTTAAATTTAAACAATAAAAATATTAAATTAAAAAAAAAAAACAATTAACCTTTGTTGGCTTGGAAAGCTCAAAGCCAGGTAACAAATTCCTACACTGAGAGTAGCAGTAAAGATCAGGTATGCATCTTATATTTGTATATTTTTTTTCTAGCTTACTTTAGACATTTAATTCAATCTAGAGTCTTATATTAGTAATAGGCACATTCATCTCTCACCAGCTAACACTGGTATTCCTCTAGATAACATACCCACAGTGCAGTCGATTTCTTTGTACAGTGGAAACAAAAATCATTTTCACTTAAATACTTGCCTTTCCTGCAAAGGTCTCACGGCTCTTGATGGAGGAAAATTGATGTTTTTTACATAAGGACATGATCTATGAAGCAGATATGTGATCTTGATTCTGACACAAACGATGGTTGATCATACAACACTGTATTAATTTAAAGCACTCTTTTTCTCAAAATCACTCATTGGAGACAAATTATTGATAATATGCCTTTTAATGTGTGAAAGCTTCTCAAAAAAGTTAGAAGTATTTTTTCTAAACATCAGAAAATGTTTTTGGAAAGTCTTTAAGTGCTAAGCCTCAGCAAAATTGAAGTTTTATCTTAAACACAAATAGTTTGTTTAAAACTTGTTCGGAAAACTCTGAGATTCTGCCAAGTAAGATGGGAAAAAAAGCAAAAAGAGAGGATATCTGGATTTTGTTTTGTTTATAAAGCTGTTCCTTCTCTTTTGTTTATTCTTGCTGACCAGGAGAGAGGTCCAGTGTTCCTTTATTCTTTGGCTGGCATCAGTACTTTATCATGTGAAAGGATTTTGAAAGCATCAGTCTGTTTCCTTGAAGCAAAAGGCAAATGTAACTTGTACTTTTAAGCAGATTCTCAATGGAAACTAATGTTTTTAGTGTTTGTAGGGGTTAACTTTAGGCATGGAGTCCCATCGTAGCACTTTTAATGCAGGTCTGAGGCTGCAAGAAGCATCACTTTAAAATGGAGTTGATTTTATTCTTAGGGTTTGATAAAATAGACACAGTACTTACTGCAATCAACTAAGTGGATCCTTACAAAGAGAACATTGATGAAAAAGAAAATGACAAAAAGAAAGCAATTGAATTTTATTTTATCCTTCTGTTTGATAATGGACAGGAAGGTTGTCTAATAAATTTCACTATTGTTGCTCTTCCATGCCACTTGATTGGGCCATCTTTGGCTAATGGCACTCATGTTTAAAAGGCAAGAAACTTAACTGATTTCACCCCCTTCCCTTTTCCTTCCTTCTGCAGGTATTTTTTGTCTTATACTCAAAAATAACTGGAAAATTATATTCATCGTCATCCTGATTTGGAGTAGAACAGTGGTTCTCAACCTTTCTAATGCTGTGACCCCCACAATACAATTCCTCATGTTGCGGTGACCCCAAACCAAAAAATAATTTTGGTGGCTACTTCAAAACTGTAATTTTGCTACAGTTATGATTCAGAATGGCTTTAGGAGACCCCCGTGTTTGGGTCGTCCGACCCCCACTGGGGTCACAACCCACAGGTTGAGAACCGCTGAAATAGAAGGATAAAACGTGAAGTTTCACTGTAATCTTTCTGACCCCTCAGTTACTCTGAACATTCATTGCATGAATAAAGAGAATAATCTAGGTTGGAGTACACCTTTAACAATAAACTTGTGTATTCATGATGTATCAGTTGGACCAAGAAAATTTTGCTAGAAACTTGATTACTACCAAACTATCCACATTCTCAACTTTTAACACAAGTTAAATTGAAATATCTAAGAACTTTTTAAATTTTCAGCATGTAACACCAAATAAAAACCAGTTGGTTGGTTGGTTATTTATTTGTTTGCTTGCTTATTTGCAGTACTGAGAATAAACATAGGACCTCTCACAAACTAGGGAAGTATCTTTCTTTAAGGTCCATCTTCAGCCCTGATGGTTTATTTTTTTAAACAAATTTATATGTTCTGTGTGTACTTGTTCCCCCAATGCCTCATGTAGTCACTGACCTTCAGTTCTAAAGTTTGAGATTACTTCATGATACAAGGCTGGGATTATGGATCTCAGTACTGCTAGGGTTATAGGTCTGAATACTACCAGAATACTGGGTCTAAGTGCTATGCCCACTCTGAGGCAGATAAGGAGGAAAGATTTGCTCCCTATTGCCACTTGTTGCTATTACTCCTCCCTTCTGCTACCCTCTTTCATGTGCCACTCTTCCTTGGAGCCAGCCTTATGCACTGAAACCTCCAGTCAGTGTGAACTAAATAAAGCTTTCCCTCTTTCATTTTGAGTGTTGGGTATTTGTCTCAACAAGATAGAAGAGGAACTGAGATACAGGGTCCCCCTAAATTTTCCGAACTGACCTGAAACTTTCTCTCCTCCTGTCTCTGCTTCTTCAATGGCTACAATTTGTCAAGTCTTTTGCTTTCATTCAGTCTCAATAGTATTATTACAGCTGCAAATGTTAACAGCCATATATTTCTTTTAAAAGTTAAATCTTGCTGCTTTGCTGATGTAGCTCAGTGATAAAGAACTTCTCAAATGTGTGTAGAGCAGTGAGTTGGAGCTCCAGCATCTAAAATAAATACATAAAAGTAGGATGCTATTAACTATTACTCAAAGTTCCCAACTTGTACCATAACAGTCTTCTTTGCCTGTCTTCTAGTTCACCTGTATTTTATTTCTTTCTCTCAACTCTTTGTCTCAGAGGAATGAAAGCTTTTAGGTATGTATAACCTAAATGAGCTTTTAGGTAGAGTATAACCAGCTCCTCTGAATCACTAATTGTTGGGTCACGCCCTTGGATATTTCCAAAATCAGACTTCTAAGGGATAGAGATCATGAACCTCTTTTGTATGTGCATATTGCACCAAGCCCATAAGTACCTCTGTAGCTTGAGTGTCACGATAGTCATGCCAACTAGATTTTTATCAACAAATATCTGATAGGTGAGTTTTTTATGACTTTTGGACACTGGACGAGTCGGTGTAAGTGACAGGGATAAAGCAGGAAGAAAACAAAATGAAGCCAGCAATCCTTTATTGACCAGTGCTGTGAGTCATGCCCTGTAGTAGAATATTCCTATGGATTTCATTTAACTTTCAAACCTAGGAAATAATTTTCCTAACTCTCAATTAATAAAAAAAATTAAGATTTTAAGAGATGTTAGGCATTTAGCTTATTTTTCTGACTCTTAAAAATCTACAGATCTTTTGTTTTGCTCTTTATATACCCTGTTTCTCATATAAAAGAAACCATACAATATGTAAACTTGTGTGTTTGAATTATTTCACCTAACATAGAAGATAGATTATAGGAAGTAAGGAGATATCTCTGAAATGAGAAGGGGAATAGAAGAAGAAGGACTAATAAGAAATAATTTGTTTAAAAAATAAAGAAAAATAGAAATAAAGGTTTTGGAACAGGGAAGAATTACAGAGAACTGGAAGAGATGAGAGGGAAGAGGAAAGGGATAAAATTAGTAAAAATTAAGATGTATATTGTACATGTACAAACTCCCTACAATAAATGTAATCAGTACTGCAAGCATGTGCTAGTAAAATTGTTTCTCAGTCTGAAGATGCGAAAGGACTCATAGGGGATGGAGTTAGCTGTATAGAAGAACTAAATGTTCTGCGCCTATTCTGCATGATTTCTCACATATCCTCATCCCAGACCTGTAGGGTATGGGATTTTTATCCTCCGTGTGAAGATTTGGCTCACCAATTTTAATGACTTATCCAAGGTACGTGGGTACTAAAATAACTTAAGGCAAATTTGGATCTGAATAAACTCCCATCCTTTTGCCTTATACTCTTTTTCCAGTTGCCTCTAATTAAATTCACAAAAATGCCTTTGTACCTTGCTGATGACAACACTTGTTATCCTATATTTAAATATATGTATTGTAGTTAATTACTTTCTCAGTGGAATATAAAATGCATGAGAGCAGGAATTTTTGTTTTGTTCACCGATACGTCCTCACAGTTTGTAACAATTTCTGGTACAAAGTAGATGCTCAAAATGTTTGTTGCATGAATATGCACTTATTCATCCATGAGAAGTACATTTTTTTGGGCAAGTGAATTTTTTGTCACTAAAGTTAGAAATTAACAGTGCCATGGCAAATAAATATCGAGTAATAATGTTTGTAAGCTTGACTTCTCCAAACTATTACCACGTTATGTTAACTTGATTCTTAACAGAAATTGAAAATCTAAGACTAATGTTTATTGGGAGTATTAGAGGATGCAGAGAGCTGATCTCCAGGAGAGGCTATGGTACTCTGAATGAGGAAAACAGAAAAATGTGGCAATTACCAAAGGAAAAGAAAGGGCAAACCCCCCATATGCAGTGCAAAATCAGTGAGGGAGAGCCGTCCAAGGCCTATAGTGAGAGTTAGTTGAAATACTTGTGTGAGCCTGAGGCAGATGCAAATCACCATGTGGTCCATGGAGGCAGAGTGGACCTGGCCTCAGCTTAACTTCCCACAATCTCATCCTATTTATGGCTTCTCTTCCATCCCATAAACTTGGCCTATAGCAGTAGAACAGAGATAGATTGTTTCCTGTCAGAGTCCAAACTTGATTGTTGCTACTGAAAGGGTAGGGTCCAAAGGTTAAACATTCACCATTTCATTTGATCTCCATGTTAATTATGTGAAATACAGGTGTTATTCTTATCCCCACTTTCTGGATGGATAAGCTAGGATACAATGAAGATTTTCTTGTTGTTTCATTTATGGCTTTCCCAAAAATATGTTGCTTTCAGTTGGAAAGTTTAATTACATTTGTTTTGTTTTTCCCACACTCTCTCCCTCCCAATAAATTTTGAACAATTAATGTGTAGAAATTTAATTTAGTTTTAGCATGTAGGCTGTAAATAAAAAGGGAGCATTAGAAGGTATATCAACTTCAAAAGTGAGAAGTCTATTTTGCCACTGAATGAACTGCTCTAAAGTCTACCCAGTACTAACACTTTTCCTCATAATTAGAGCCACTCATCTGCACTCAACAAAGTTGCCTAATGTCTGGATGTTCCTTCCTGTTCTATTTTTAATGGTTTAGCTTCCTGTGATCACTAAATTTTATAATCCCTCAGGACTTGACCCTGGTTCCTCTTTTCTTTGTATCCTGCTCAATATTAAGATTTCTGGAGCACTGGTCATCACTTATATGCTAATGGATTCCAAATTTCTATCCTAGCTTAGACCTTTGCTATAAGTTCCAGACCCATTCATTCAAAAATATTTATAGGCTGGGGAGATAGTTCAGTAGAATAAGTGCTTCCTTGCAAATGCCAATGAACTGAGTTCAATCCCCACTCCTGAAAAAAAAAAAAAAAATATATATATATATATATATATATATATATATATATACTTATAAAGTGTCTACCGTGCCACATAAGTTTTGAGTCACTTCAATTTAATCATTAAATAAAATAACCATCTGCTTTTATTAAACTTACATTGGGGGAAAAAAGAGAATACACAGAAATAAGTCCTAAGTATGTTAGGAAGTGACAAGCGTTCCAAGAAAGGAAGAAAGAGCCAGATAAGGACAGGTTGAAAGTGCTGGGAATGAGGCTGCAATATTAAACAGTAGTCAATATAGGTTTCTTTGTAAAAGTTAGTTTTGAGCCAAAATGGGAAGAAGCCAAGGATGAAAATATACACTTATAATCTTAAAATTTAGAGGCTGAGGAAGAAGGGCCACAAGTTCAAAACCAGATATGTAGTGAGCAACTCTCCTAAAAGGAAAGAAGGAATAGAGGGAGAGAGGGAGGAAGGGAAGGAAGCAGCGAGGGAGTGACGGAGGGAGGGAAAAGAGAAGAAATAGAAAAAAATTGGAAATGAAAGAAAACATCCACCTTGCAGGTATCCAGAAGATGACTATCCCAAGCAAATGGAACAACTAATATACAGGTTTTGCAGTGAAAATTTTATATGCTTTAGTCAAGGACACCAATGAGGCCAGAAAGAAGGCAATGAAAGGTAGATTTGTTGATCAGAAAAGGAAGTTTAAAAATGAGTGAAGAAAACATGTATATTCTCAGAGGCCATTGCAAGTATTTTAGCTTTCACTCAAAGTAAAATAGGGAGCCTTTGAAGCATTTGGCACTGAAGATATACATGGTTTTAAAAGATAAGTGTTTGCAGAAGGAGGACAAGGGATGGAAGGAGACCAATTAATTGACCTGTAGTTCAGCTGTCTAATTCACAACTGTTAAGGGATGGCTCAAGGGTTTATCAAAGTCAGAAAAAGTTTCCCTTCCACCTCCTCAAAAATCAAAACCTAATCCACCTTCAACGTTTTCATCCACCCAGTTGGTCACAATGAAACCTGCACAGTATCTTTTTTCCTTTGTTTATTGCAATATAAACCTAACTTTTTATCTAACATACATGTTCTTATTTCTCATACCTAATTGTTCACCAAATCCTTTGGATTTTTATTTCACACTACATATCGCTAACTGGTCCTTAGCTCTAGCTGTAATTACTAGATTTTCCTAGTAATGCTCCTCTAGTCCATTCCATACTAGATAGTTGAAATGATCTTTAAAAATGCAAATCATCTCAAGTCAATTCCACATTTAAAAGCTTTCAGCTGTATTTCACAATATTTGGAGTGGCAAAAGTATTTTGTAGCATTATGATCTGGACCTAACATGCTTACCAGAGGCCAACTGATGGGCTTTTGGATAGTGATTGAACCATGAAGATTCCAAACGGAATCAAGTGGATTAATTCACTGCTGTAGTCATAATTCCTTAAGAGGAGATGAAAACAGGTAAAGGAACTTCACTGAGGGTAGTAGTTCATGGCTGCATGACACTGGGAACTGGATCTGCTCTCTACCTCCTTCCTCTGGCTGACATGTATTGAGCAGCTTTTCTTGATCATGCCTTCCCACCTTGATGTATTTGCGTTACAGTAGGCCTAAAAGCAATGGAGCAAGGTAAGTCCACTGTGAAATCACTGAAAACATGTGCCAAAATAAATCTTTCCTGATTGAAGCTGTTTATATATTTTGTCACAGCAACAAAAAATTAAGCCACGTATGACCTGGCTCTACTTCCATTTCTAGCTTCACCTCAGCCAATCCATACCCTTACTTATTACAGATGTACTCATTTCCTTGACCATACCAATTTTTTAAGCAATTCAAGGTTTCTGGGTTAGTTATTCCCTTGTCTGAAATGCATTTCCTTACATTCACTTGTGGGTAATACTACCTCAGGTCTTAAATGAGATAATTTAGGGAGGCTGACAATCACTGAATACTCATCTAGACTTTCTTATTATTCTTTCTCACACTATTATTTATTTTTCTTCTTCATATTTAATATACTTCTAAATTGTATAATGATATAAATCTAACTGCTTATCTACATATACATAAAAATACTTCTTTGTACCTTTCTATAACGGATCACTTGGAATAACTCTGAGTTATTTAAATTCCATGGTGGCAAGAGTTACATACGCTTATATGATTTCTAGTGTCTCAATGTGTATTACAAGATCTGACAGATATCAATGAATCTAAGGGGTAGGTCTGATAAATTAATGAAGTGTTTTAGTTTCTTTTCTCTTTCCTGAGACAAGATACCTTATACCCAAAGTTAGAGGAGGAAATATTTATTTAGCTCACTGTTTGTAGAGATTTCAGACCTTAATTGAATGACCAAATACACAATGGGATCACAGAGCAGAACAGTTTATGGTAGGAGGAAGTTAGCAAAAGCAACAAGGGATGATCACAGCTCTTTCTAGCTCTTATGACTTTATTGGAGCTATTTAGGGCAGGTGATACTCATATCCTTAATCCTAGCACCCTAGGTCCTGGCATTGCACCATGAATCAGTTCTAGCATCACACATTCTAGATCCATCATCAACCTCTGAGAAAGCATCATCTATAACTGAATGGAGTTTGGGGCGACATCTACATACAAGTCATGACAGTCTCTTTTCTGATCCTTACACCAGCCCCATGTAGCTCACTAATTCTATTCTTTAAAATGCAGGTAGAACAAAAGTACATGTAGACTCACAGTTTTGTGGACTATGTACCAACTGAGTACATACCTTGTGAAACATTGTATTCTTCTCTATTACAGGCCCCCCCAAATTAGCAAAGACTACTTGTTCCCAAAAATCTTGTTTCTAAACAAGGATGCAAAATACACCTATGAAACAAAACTCTAGCCTAAAATCATCTATGTAATGTGTCATGGCTAGTTCCATTCACTAAACCTATATGTTTTCTTAAAAACGGATGTTATCTTAGGAGTATTCTCTTGTTTTTAGAAACTGTCTCTTTATTTATTTAGTTTTATAATTTTATTTTTGCAGGACCAGGGTTCAAATTCATGACTTTGCACTTACCAGTCAGGCACTTGAAGCACAGAGCTATCTCACCAACCCCAGGAGTATTCTTAACGGAAGATTATGTGGTCCTTCGGAGTCACCTTTGTCTCCCACAGTTTGAGATTTGGGCTTCCACTTTTCTCCCTGGAAAACTGTCATTCCAGTAGCAGTAAGGAGTATATTCTTTGCTGAAGACAGGCACACTCTAAGTAGTGGACTGGAATACTAACTTATTGAATTTAGTAGAAGAAATAACTATTGGGAGACAGATGGTCACATGAAGAAGCTTTCTGCTTATCGGAAAATCTATTTGAGAAGTGAAAAAAGATAACAAAATCGCTTGGTATGTGTAACACCTCTGCAAAAACACTTGGTTGCATAATATAATGATAACATCTGCAGATAGCCAACTCTAGTGTACTGACCCATTCTTGATGATGAGCATGTGCTGATGTAAAGGAATGAAAAGTAGCTTTCTTAAGCCAAAGTTTTTTCCTGACATTGGCAATGCTGTGTTTTCAATAATTTCCTTTTTAAAAACCTAATTTTTGGTATTTCCAACTGATTATCTTCTTCCCAATGAACTTTAATTTTGAGTTATTTTCTGGACTGGCTGTCACCCTAGAACCTCTGCTTTCTTTTAAGGTGCTCTTGCATCACTGTGTTACCTACTGTGTTTTGACTTTGCCAGAATCTCCTAGGTTGATGGGAATATTCGTTGTTCTCTTAGATTATTTATATAATCTAACACAACTCTCAAGTTAAGGACCAAAATGCATTTTTTACTCGCAATTTTGCCCTTTTTTCAGATGAAAGATAAGGTATTCAATGGCAGTGGTGATGAATTTGTCTTCAGGGGCTGGAGCTCTGCAGCATAAGGTCCTCAGTTCAATCTCTAGTAAAAAAAAAAAATCAAGATTTTGTCTTCAGGAGTTAGGAAATATTTTCTAACAGTGATGACACTGGAGTTCAGCATCAACTTAGAAGTCTTAGGGATGTGATGGAAAATATGGTAAGGTCAAGTGAAGAGAATAACTTGTATAAATGTCACTAAGTACTTGTAAGGCACTGTTGCAGATTAGAGTAAGGAAGCATAGCCCTGTGAGAACTTAGGTCAAACGACAGAGAGTTCAGATACATCCATTGTTGTGTGCCTCATTCAGCCTTCAAAATCCTACGTCCCAGCAAAGATTTGCCATTCTATCTGAAACACCTCACACAAGTTAAACCTGAGTCCTCAAGTTATTAAAACCTCCTCTAAGCATATATATCCATTTATTAATTTTTCTTTATAAGATTCTAAAACATTTCTCCTTTTCATTGTATTTATAAAGTATTATATGGACATGTACTTCTAACCTACTGTCCTGTACACCCACCCTTTCTAATAGACACTATGCTTGTGGAAACAAAAATCTTATCTTTGAATGAACAATCTGATGTATTTGCCCCTCCTATGCTTATCTTTATGCTTTTATTATATTTCTCAAAATGTAAAATATCATGTACATATTTTATATCTTATATAAATGTTGCAAGGTGCATCTTTTGTTTTATTTGCAATGCTGGGAAAGGAACTGAGGGCTTCACACAGGCTAGGCAAGTGCTTTACCACTATGCTACAATCCAGCCTAATAAATATTCTACTGCCAATTATTTTCATTGTCTTAAAATTCATCATGTTTGCGCTATTGCTTCCTTCATGTTAACTGTCATGCACCATTCTATTATATGTCCATAGTCATAATTTCTCTTCTTAAATATTTCTTACTTTTTCATTTTGCTGGTGACATATATGGCCATTGTGAAAAACATTTAACAATTTCTAGCAAAGTTGTAAATCCATGTGCTTTGTTTGTTTGTTTGTTTGTTTGTTTGTTTGTTTTGCAGGACCAGGGTTCAAACTCACGACCTTGCATTTACCAAGCAGGCACTTGTGCCACAGAGCTATCTCCCCAGCCCCCGTGTGCTCTTAAATCAGGAAGGTTCATTCCTGACATAAGCACTAGATCTGCACTGTCCAATATAGCAGTCAATAATAACGTATAGACATTTACATTTTAATTAGTTAAAACTTAAATTTCACTCCCTCAGGTAAGCTAGCCACATTTTCCAGTGTCTAATAGACATAGTAGCTACCAGCTACCAAACGGAATGTCAAATACAGAGAGCATTTCCATCATTACAGATAATTCTATGCTACCCTAAAAATAACTTTATTTGCATGTTCCCCATGAATTTTTTCAGTACTTTGATTGAACACAGCAGGGCCTCTCTATCAAGATACTTTCCCAGGTCTTTATTTTTGTCTCTTGAGACAGGATCTCAGTAAGTTTGCAAGTTTGACACTGGATTCAAATTTTTTATCCTCCTCCTTCAACCTCCCCAAATACTGGAATTACAGGCATGCACAACCACAGCCAGATGTTATCAGTGAACTATGAAAATAAAAGCATGCCCTGTATATAGAATGGATGGATGAATGAATGATTGAATGAATGAATGACAAGGTACTGCACTGCAAGGCTATACATGGCATAAGATAAATTCTAGGACTAATAGCTGTATTAGTATAGAGGAAATGATACGAACAGTTGCAGGCTAGTGCACATACCTTTGAAGGAAAACTAAATAAAGTACAAATTCAGGATATTCAACTGAAACTCAGTAAAAGAATATCACAATCACTATCATGGAGTAAATAACATAGCTCAAAAAGAATGAAGCTGTAGTAAGAATCAGGTCCAAGGCAAGACTATGAGTGAAGAAAGTGAGTCATGAGGCTAGAAGCCAAAAGTATTGAAAGGAAGCCATGAGGCAGAGTGCAAGACAGATCAGATAGAGCAGTTCAGGACAGAAGCTGTGAGCAGTGTGAAGGTATGTGAAGTCTGTCTTCTGGGCTTTGAGTTTTGAGTAAACTTTCATTGTTAAGAAAAAAATTTGTTGCTCATTTCCTTATTGCCCTCACCCAACAAGACAGGAGACTACTCATTTATATTAAAGATTATGACTAAAAGAGAGTTACCATGCTACCATATTTCCCTGAAAATAAGACCAGGCATTATATTTATGTTTGCTCCAAAAGACACAATAAGGCTTATTTTCAGGTGATGTCTACTTTTTCATGTTCAAAATCTGCACTTATGCATGTACAAAAATATATTTATTTAAATACAATAATGTCGTCTTCTGGAATGCAATCATAACTCTCTAAGCCTCAAATACTACCTAAATTTCTTGTGACTTCGTGCCCTATAGAACTCTTCGCCTCAATCTGTCATGTCCAGCAATAAAGCTTTCCTTAAATGAGCCCTTGACTACATGGCTTTTGGAGATTTTATCTCCTAACTTCTTCACCCAAGCCATGATCTCTTGAAGAGCATTGCTTCACAAAGTTTTAATTGAATCTAGTTTTAATCGAAGACTTATGAGACAGCAGTGACAATAAAAATGATGACAGTTAAGGACAATGGTCCACACAAAATTTGACAAAAAGTGGAAGACACCAGGATTCCCAGAGCATTTCTGTATTTCACTTAAGTGCATTAAGTATATCTATTACCACATACAACATAGTAAATGATGAGGATCCAGAGTAGACAAAACCACATCCATCTGTTTCCAAATGAACATATTATTTATGTTTTGTCCATAATCTAATCATTCTGCAATAAATCTTGACTTCATCTGTTTACATATGCATGTACCTCTTGTATAAATGCACTCACTTGGATATTATAATTACTTAATTGTAACTTATATTATGATTTAAGTACTAATGTCAATAATATTATTTATTTTATATTTAATTACATATTAATATTATTTTAGAATTCAATACATCTATTATGCATTGCAACAGATGTGTTAAATGCATCTGTGTTACCAAAGATCTTCACGGAGGCTTATACTGGGGATAGGACTTATACTACAAGCATCTCGAAGAAAATCATGCTAGTACTTACTTACGTGTTAGTCTTATTTTGGGGAAAATGCCATAGGTGGAAGAACAGGATTTGGCTCCCATTGCACAAGATGCTAGGAAATTTGGAAGAAGGAAAATAAGACTTGAACTGAGCTGCTAAGTACTGAATTTTCAAGAGTAATAATTACTTTGTGGTAAAAGAGAGAGGGAACAAGTCTGGTTAAAAAAAAAACTGAAAAGGAAAATGGGGATACAAAAGGTAGAGGTCAGCCAAATATAGGATACAAATTTCAGGACTTGGTAAGAGATCTTTTGATTTTCAATTACAGTAATCACAGAATTCTTTCAATGGATTAATCAGAGAATATTGTACTATGAGATTCAGAGTCTATTGGCCTGTTTAAGTTAGAAAGCACAGAAAATTCTAGCCCTAGGCTTTGGCCAGTTTTCTGAGCTATGCTACTTGCCTTCTCCTGGTTTTCCTTAAAGCATCTCCATGTTTTTGCCCAACCCCATTTTCTCTATGAATCAAAAGTATTGATTCCTAAATTGTGCATCCAACATTTTTTGGCAGGCAGGAGTCGCTTTTGTGATCATAGAGGCAACTATATTAAAGCAGAAAACTGTGGGCCCATTTTAAATATGTGAGTGAAGCATATGTCATAGTGTAATACAGTATGAATGAAAGCTGGACAATACAAATCCTATACTATTCACCCATACTTTTCTTATTGCCTATTTTAAATAAAGCAAATTCATTTAAGCTTTCAACTGTTATTTTTAAATTTAATAATCACATTAGTACTTCCTTTTGGAGTGAAGTTATAACTAATACTAGGGCCAAACCCAACAAACCTTTACTCATGTGCTTGCTTAAGATAGTGCAATTTCATTTTTAATCACAGATTTTGTGGTTATACTGCATGACAGATTAGAAATGGATTGCCCAAAAAGGGCAAAAAAATTCTATCTGACCATAGGAAAATAATTCTACAAATGGAAAGTGTCCAACAGTGGGTTTGTAATCCCAGAAATCTCTTTCAATGCCTTTCTATTCCCTTCAAATATACTGAAAATTAGAATCCTGAACAAGATCAGGCTGAAAAAAATAACTTATGTATGCACTGCTGATTCTCTACAAAGATCATAGCTGTTTATTCCCAAGGTCATTACTTGCTCTCACTCCTGTAGTGCTTTCCACCCCATGTAACTTCACTGATCAACCTCAGATCCCTGTGCCCAGGCATGAGCCAGCCTACGAAAATGTCGCAGGTGTCTTGTTATGCATGGGCAATCAAACATTGGAAGGAAATTGATGACTTACCATTTGTTCAAGGATTCACGGAGTTTGGGGAATTAAAAGGCACATTCTTATGGTTAAACACTGGGAATGCCATCTCATTCCTGTCCACTGATTTTTCTATTATCAGCTGGAAAGCCATCAACAGGTCCCTTGTCTGTCTGCTAGAATGCAGATTAGCCCTCTTTCAAGTCTCATTTTTGTCCTCAGGGTTAGGAGTGCTGCAATTTTCACGAAAGGAATCTAGCTGACGCTTATTGGACATGTAAGATCATAACTGCAGCATGGCATCATTGACCTGCGTGTTCCCAGAATTGATTATTGAGCCTCATAATGTGTATCTTTAAGTCCTAATACTGCCAATTATAAGCCAATAGTTAAATATCATAATGTAGACATACTGTTTTATACAATAATTCTAGATCTATGAATAAACTATTTCTTAGGGACAATGGTTTGTGAAATAATTTACAACCACAAATATTAACATTTGTAGAGTGCTTATTATATGCCTAATATTT
This sequence comes from Myocastor coypus, assembly GCA_004027025.1. Taxonomy (NCBI): domain Eukaryota; kingdom Metazoa; phylum Chordata; class Mammalia; order Rodentia; family Myocastoridae; genus Myocastor; species Myocastor coypus. The sequence goes on from PVJA010032019.1 coordinate 18,789, forward strand.
CTGTTATGTTACTGAATATTCACTAAAAAACGAAGCGGGTAAGTACTGTTCTTCATAACCCTATGTCTCAGGTGACAAAACTGAAGCTCAGAGGGAAGCTATAATTTGCCCAAGACTACATAGCTATGAAATATAGACTTAACATTTACTTCCATGTATATTTTGATGCAGAACATGGTTTTACCTTTGTTTGGAAAGTGTCTGTCTACTGCATGCTTCACTAGCAAGAGCTCATCTGACTTGAAGTTGCTAGAAAAGAAATATATGGTACAATAAACAGATATGTCCTTTTTGATGAAATGATGGAGTATGGTGCTTGGTTTTACATATTAGCAATGGTTTTAAGTATCACTGTTGAAATGTTATCATGTATCACAAGTATTTTATTGGATATCTATTAAAAGTTTAAAAATCAGCTTTTATCATTGAAAGGCTAAAGATATAAGGCTACATGAAATGACAAGAATCTCTCCGAGACCATATGTGTATATATGCATAGGAAAATATGCGAACTCATATGGCAAATATAGGAGACAGACAGTGAAGTATTAATATAAAGATCGAGGCCTGAAAAACAAAACACACTGTGGTAAAAATAATAATATAATTTTAACTTCAGAATAAATTGGACCTACCTTGGTCATCCTGTGTGTCCTTTTTTCATTTGCACATCTCCCTGATACATAGTTAATACATTCATAATGGGAAGTTGGTACACATACTTTTGACATTTTAATGGTATTTTCCTTTTCTTCTTCTCCCTTCCCTGGACCTTCTCTCCCTCAATTTCTAGATCCCTTTCCCAACTACACACTTGTCAGTTTCTGTGTTTTCTACTTTTAATTTTCTATTTGGTTCTTTAATTTGCTTGTGTACCTAGCCTGTGAGTTAGATTTTTTCACTTAATATTATAGTCTCAAATTGCATCTATTTTTCTTCAAGGGATTCAAATTCACCCTTCTTTCGGCAATATATATATATATATATATATATATATATATATATATCCTTTTATCTATTGGTGGAAATAAGGCCACTTCCAGGATTTAACTATTATGAAATGTGCTGCTACAAAAATGGAAATGTATGTATCATTATGTCATGATGTTTTTACTTCTTTGGGGAAGATAGCTCTGAATGGGAATATCAGGGTCATTATCCTGGGTTTCTTGATTAGCAGCAGAGGAAAAAAGGCAATCAGGGAAGAATGAGCTGTACTGTAAAAGATGAGTAAAATCTAAATTGATGAGAAGGGGGGAGGAGACTTTTCATCCAAGGAAGAATAAAGAAGCTATGCTGTGTTTGCTGAGACTTAATACCAGGAACTCACAAATGAAAAAACGAAATGTTTGTTTTGGCTTATGCTTTAGTAGTCTCAGTCTTTGTGTGATCAGGTGGCCCCAAGGCAGGGTGGCATAGTAAGGGGTATGATAGTAGAATAGTGCCTCATATCCTGACAGCCAGAGAGCAGAGCGAGTGAGGTGAGGAGCCTCCTAGGGAGACAACCACTTTTAGGCCACGCCCACAGTGATCGGCCTCCTCTGACAAGGCTTCACCTCCTAACAGCAAGACAGCTGTAAGCGCCCGGTAAGTCAAACATCCTCCAAGCACCTGAAGTTTCGGAGGGTGATTGCAGACCTGAATCATATTGGAAGGGAGAATAGGATTTAAGCAGAAAGTGAAACAAGCCCGGAGTACTTATAGGCAGTGACTTAAGCGTCAGGAAAATCACGTAGCAGTGAATTGTTTGTTGGCATGATTTTTATTATGGTAAAATGGACATAACAAAATTTACCATGTAAGCTATTTAAAAGAGTGTAATTCAGTAGTATTAACTTCATTCACAATATTGTGTGGCCATCACCATTACCTAATTCTAGAACATTTTCTGCTAAAAATGGAATCCGTTTAAGAAGTTACTTCCAACTCCATCTTCTAACAAGCTCCTAGCAGCCACTCATTTTCTTTTGTTTTTACAGATTTTTATATTCTGAATATTTCATATAGATGGAAGCATACAATATATGGCTTTGTGTTTAGTACCCTGAATTTAGCATTATGTATTCAAGATCCATGCATATTAGAGTACATATCAGAATGTCATCCCTTTTATAACTCTATAGTATTTCTTTCTTGGATTAACCACATTGTGTTTATTTGTTCATCTGTTCTAGACAGTTGAGTTATTTCTTCCTTTTGGCTACAGTGAATAGAGCTGCTATAAACATTGCTATACAAGTTGTATGACCCCACACAAGTAATACAACCTGGCAGTTGCAGTATTCTCATCTACTACTAGAATAACTTGGAGATTATATGGTGTACTGCATACAAATATACAATACAATGTCTCATACACATTAAACACTAGATACATGGATGGCAGCAGGAGTTACTTACATAAGTCTCATGAAAAAATGTGGCAGATAGTCAAACATCATAAATATATAGGGGTTCATTCCTCTTATTAACTTTGCCAATTATCTATGTCTCACCCCAACATAGAGCTCAGGAAGTCATCTGAATTTTGAGAAATATTACCTACCCTGTTTCTTAAACCCTCCAAACTTTAATATACATACATCTATACACAGAGAAGATTCTTTTTACACAGAAAATATTCTAATGAAAAAGATTTTGAAAGTCTCAGGTACTTGTATTTCTTTTATAAAACAGACATTTTCCAAGAAACAATGTAGTATAATAATTAAGAGCATATGATTGAAATCATAACAGACATGGGAATAAACTCTAATTCAATATTTGTTAGCTATTAATCTTGTGTAAGTTACATCACATATTCTTCTAAGCCTGTTTCCCTGCTTGTAAACACAAAAGTTAAATAATTGTGTCTACTTTTTCAATTTGCTGTGAAATAGTGCATATCTTTGTGCTTCATGCGTAACTAACACTTAACCACCTATCTGATGCTATAGATAACCCACAGCTTTAAGCTTTTGGTCTTTCACACCTCACCAGCCTCCTGACTGACCCATGCAAGTTATAGAAACAAGAAATTTTAGCTAGATCTGACAGAATATCAAATGGCCATACAAATTCTTTCCTAAAGGAATAAGTCCACCATAGCATAAGCAGTGCAAGACTGTGTATTTCTAAATGTATATTACAAGTTTTCTGTTATAATTAGTTTCTGTTGGAATTTATATTTTTCTAAGACAGATCAACTTTCCATGTGCAGAGATGCTCTTTCCACGTTAAATATCTTTGGCACTTTGTGCACTCAACTTATCTTACCTGATAAATCTAACAATCCTGTTGTGAAGTAGTTATCTATCTTAGTTACATTTGTCATTCCTGAGACAAGGTACACAACACCCACAAGTCAAGGGATGGAAAGTGTGTTTACCTCACAGTTTGTGTAAGTTTGAGTTCACAGTCAGTGGCTCCAAAGGAGGATGTCTTAGTAGGGGGAAATTGAAGAGGAGAAACAGCCCATGGCAAAGTGTGACAGCCAGAAGGGACATAGCAGAATATCAGTAAACAGCCTGTGAAAAGTGACATGAGACCATGTTCTTTCCTTTATTTTCTGGCCAGTCTATTCAACCTTAAGGCAGATAACACTCAGAACAAGGCTAGAGCATTATTAATCCTTCTCAGAACTATACATATCAATTAGTGGACAAATTCAGTAATCACATACCATTGATCTCAGCATGACCCACTCCAGATCCAGCCATCCCCAAGCAGCCCCACCTATGACTATAGTAGGCATGCGGGGACAGCTAGACACAAAACATAACAGAACCTTTATTCCTATTTTGGGGGATGCAGAAATTAAAGCTCAGAAGTAATTTTTCTAGAACTAGACAAAATTATCAGAAGCAAGTTATGGGGCCAGGTATTTCAATTTATTATTCTGCACTTGTGTTAAAAAATCACTGAGGTTTTCTTTTATTGTTGATGAAACAGAAACCAAAAAAGGCAGAAAGTGGGTTGCTCAAGGTTGTTCAGCCAGTTAATAATAAAGCGAGGACTAGAAAACAGCTCTATGTATGCCATGTAACTCATGCTCCTTCATTTCCTCCAAACAAACAAACAATGTAATGGTTCATTGGTTTTGAGGTGATAAAAAGATTGGAGAGAATCCGAAAATAAATTCTATTCATATTAATTTTTTTCCACTTCATGTTTGGCTAGGTTATGATGCTAGATGTTTGGTCAAACACAAGGTTAACTTATTTTTAAGATTTGATCAGCATTTGAGTTGGTAAACCTTGAGAAGGCAGATTGCCCGCCCCCATAATACTGACAGTCCTCACCCAGTCAGTTTAAACCCTCATAAGAGAGAGAAGGAAAAAAATGTTAACTCAAGCTTCTGTTTGGAATTTAGACTATAGCATCAATTGTTAACTGGGTCTCCATCCTGCCAACCTGCCTTTCAGGTTTGACACTTGCCAGAATATTCACCACTTGAGTCAATTACTTAAAACACACATTCTCTCTCTCTCTCTCTCTCTCTCTCTCTCTCTCTCTCTCTCTCTCTCTCTCTCTCTCTCTCTCTCTCTCTCTCCCTCTCTCTCTCTCTCACACACACACACACACACACACACATACACACACTCATACACACAGAGATACTTCCTTTGATCTCTGTTCATCTAGAGAGCCCTGACTCACATTATGAATGACTTCTTAAAAATGTACTAGGTACAGTGGTAGACTCTGAGAATATTAGGGAGATCTCTGTACAAAAAGATTTTACCATGTAGCAAGATATAACAGCTACACTGAGAAAAGTTAGGACATAGTAGGATTATAAAGGTGTAAGAAAACATGAACTTTTCATATTGTCCTCATAATAATACTAATGACACTCAGGCTTTCGTCTGTAAGTGGACATTTTACTTAATTTGGTAGAATCCCTGAGAAAACTTGAGGTAGAAACAAATTGCCTTCCTCCCTTTAGACTATTCTGATTGGCTAGTCAATAACATTGAATTTATGAATTGAATACATATTTATCAGATCTGGGCTTTGTGCACACTGCATAATGCCAATGTGGTGATGGCCCAAGAGACCTCAAGCCTGCCAGAGTCTCTCCCCAAATGTTGCCTGATCGCTAGAACCTAAGATGAGGGTGGAAAAGTTGTTAAGGTGATTGTAGAGGGAAACCATGTATAATGAAACTTTAATGAGTCCAGATGTTTCTTTCTGACAACTTGATTTGGACCATATTAGATAGTGCATCTATGCACTGGGGCAGCAGCCCCACCCTTCCAACTTCTTATTTTTATAACTATTTTGTTTGTATTGGCACATGATTGTAGTGCATAATGATTACATTTGTCATGGGGAGTTGGTACATGTACATAAGACATTTTCATGTTTTCTCATCCCATTCTACCTCCCCCTTCTGTCTCTTGGTCCCTTTCCCTTTAGCAACACATCTTTCTTCCTATTGTCTACTATCTATCTTTTATTCTACTGTTTAAAATTTGAGTTTACCAGTTACTGTCATTCTCTCAAGAATAGTTCTTGAAAATAAGAGGCTGGGCCAAAAACCATATTCTTGACAGGCTACAGTTTTGTATTTCCTTGAATTTCCAAATATCTGTGTCAAAATTGTGTAACTGCCTATATCACATTGCATGGAAAGTTATTAGAATATCAATGATGGTCAGAAAATATCATTTACAAGCTAAGT
>PVJA010032020.1:0-24397 GCA_004027025.1 Myocastor coypus
CAACATTAGAAGAGTCATGACTCGCAAAGAAACAATTTGGATTTTTCCTGCCTCCAAAATGTTTATCAAATCCTGTACTTCTTACAGGCTTTTGAAACACATAAAAAATAAGTAAGAAATATATATTCCAATGAATGAAACATACCAAATGTCAGTAATAAGTGACACATTCCTTTGGGGAAATGGCTGTTTAAAAAAAATCCAGTCTGTATATGCAAAGTAAGCAAGGAAATTCAGTCTTTTTTTCTTCTTTAAAAATCTGTTACTCCTAAAATATCATTCCACAAAATTGGAAGTAAAGGACTGAAGGGCCAAGAGAAAGAGGAAAAAGGAAGGGGGCACACACCATCAACACAAAAGAAGCAAAATTGTACAAACTGAAGCAGTTTATAACAGACTGGGGTCACACTCCCAGCCACCAAAGGCTGGCTGAAGAAATTCACCGGTCCACGGGAGCTGGGTTCTCTTGGTGGAGATGGGTGAAGAGCAATTTACTGCCGCGAAGCAATTCCCCTTCCTACTCCAAAGCCAGGCTTCTGCACCATTCCTCCACGGGGAGGGCCTCTCATGCCACCACCCAGCCCACCTCGGGGCCCTCCAGGTCCCCGTAGGCGGTTGTCCCGACGGTCACCTTCCCTGGCGGCACGGGTCTTCTTCTCCTCCACATTCAGACGGACTTCACCTCTGAACATGATAGGCTGAAAGAAGCAAGGTGACCACTTACTCAGAGTGCTCACAGGAGCAACTTCAGCTTACAAATCAGCCAAGGTTTTTTTTTTGTTTGTTTTTTTTGTTTTTCTTTTTGTCTTTCTGAGACAGGGTCTCGTTATACAGTTCAGGCTGGCCTTGTGCTCACTTTGGTAGCCCAGGCTGATCTCGAATTCACACCGATCCTCCCCTCAGCCTCCCAAGTGTTGGGAGTATAGGGGTGCATTCCACCACAACCAGGTCTTTTTTTTTCAGCCAAGTTCTGAGAGTTCTTTTTTTTTTTTTTTTTTTTTTTTTTGTCTGTTTTATTGAGGGTAATACAGTGGACTTCTATCAGTCTAGTGAAACGAAGAAAAACCAAGATACATCTCAAATTCCTGAAAGTTTGAAGAGGTAATCAGAGTACAACTCCCAGGCAGGTCTTTTTTTTGTTTGTTTGTTTGTTTATTTTTATGGCCCGCTCAGCCTGCCCTGAGGGCAGGGCTGGCGCAGCATGTGGTGCCGAGGATCGAACCTCGGTCCCTGCAGCCGCCCAAGCCTTCCCAAGCAGGCGCTTTAGACCACTGAGCCATCCTGCTGGGCCCCGAGGCAGGTCTTTTGATACCAATGGAAAAACATGATGGAATAATTCACATTTTAACAGAAGACAGAGCTAAGGATGTTCTACCAGGAGTGAAGGAGGCAAGAGGTAAATAGAGGATAAAAAACTGCTTACCCTGTTGCTAAGGACCTTCTGCACAGGCTCAGAATCATCAAATACGACAAAGCCAAAATTAGGTAGCTTCCCACCGCTGTTTATGCGCAGCTCCACCACATTTCCATAGTCTGCAAGTGAGAGCCACACCAATTCTCAGATAAATGAACAGAATTTTTCCTTTAAGTCTCAGTTATGCACTGGCCCATAAGGTAGCCACAAGGTCCATATGGCTGAGCCCTAACTGTAAGCTAGTTCAAAACGAGAAGCAGCATGAAGCAGCATGAGTACAGCACACAAAAAGAGCTCCAGGACTGCATTTTAATGCAATGCCAAACAGAGCCTAACTATGAATTACAAAAGCTCCTTGAAATCAGAACGGCTTACAGATTTTGGATTTGCACATGTATATACTGAGACGGCTTAGGGGTGCGACCCAACACTACCTATGCAGACAGCCTGAAGGCACCTTGAATGTCTATGGTCTGCAAGATGAGTGCACTCTAAATGCGACTCACGACAGGCGGCAGGTGTGGACTTCTCCACCTGCAGCACACTGATGCTCACAATGTTTCAGATTCTGCTGAAGGAAGCTCAACCCACATTTCCTAATACAGGGAGGGATACCTTGGTAGTACTCTTTCATTAACTGGTTCCAAAAGATACAACAGGTACCAAAAACATAAAATACCAAAATACCAAACAGTTTTGGCTAGAAAAAATAGCAAGTCACAGGACAATCAACACCATCAGGTTCTAGTCTGAAAGTTAGCACTGAACAACTGCCAAATGTCAGGACAAAATTTCTGAATTAAAATGTATTCAGTACTTAGTCTGATAAGGTTCAAAGCAATGGAGTACCAAAGTACAGTATGACTATTTTCTTTTGTCTTTTTGAGACAGGGTCTCACTATGCAGTTCAGGCTGGCCTTCAGCTCACTTTTGTAGCCCAGGCTGGTCTCAAACTCGCACTGATCCTCCTGCCTCAGCCTCCCAAGTGCTGGGACTACAGGCTCGAGCCACCACACCCGGCTTTTTAATGACTACTTTTAAACATTAAAATGACACTGTTTTAAATATGGGTTAAACAAAACATTAAAGTGCTCCAATTTCTTTGTATTTTAACAAATTGTGGAAAAACTGAAAATTACATAGGTTACTTATCTTCTGTTTCTATTGCATAGTCTGCACTACATAAACTGGGTTAAAAACTCAGCAACCTACTTTGAAAGAAATCTTTGAGTTCTGACTTGTCCACCTCATGAGGCAGGTTCCCGATGAAGAGCTGGTGGCTGTCAGGATGTCTCACAATTCTCCGAGGTTCAACATCACCTTGCTCCCCAGCTTCACGAACTAAAGAAGAAACAAAAAGAACAATGAAGGGCCAGCCAGATAGCTCAGCAAATTATAAAGTGCCTGCTTAGACAGATGCAGGGACCAGGGTTCGATTCCCAGAGCACCGGGGCACGCTGAAATGGCAGACTGAGACTGGGTGGGATGGTACTTGCCTGTAACCCCAGCTCTTAGGAAGCTGAAAACGGTAGAATCACTACAAGTCCACTCTGTATAGTGAGACCCTGTGCTTAAAAAAAACCTACCAAGGAAAAAGCTAAGCGACCACTGCTCTGGGACTATTCATGTACAGCAGCTTCTTCTCTATTCGAAATTCCACTAGTTCTCCAAGCAAAGTATGAACCACTATCAACTGGCCACCCCAAAACACGGTATCACATGACATCATCTGAACTGTACAAATCACCTACAGGAGCTCTTACTTGGTCTGGGTCCCCTCTGGGGAGGAATATTTATTCGTTGCTCTCTCACTCTTTGATCCCTTTGGGGCCTCTGCGGTGGAATCTGAGATTCAGGCTTAGATTCTGGACGGGGCTAAAAAAAATAAACATTTGCATTAACAGTTATGTAAAAAACAATACATGCTTACTTTTTCTTATGCTGTCTCTTAATAGGTAAAGTTTAAAACTAGAAAATTACAACCTCTTCACAAAAAGCTGAAACACCTTACACCCTTTCTTACATTCTACATACATTTCCCATGCTTTAAGCCCTGGTTGAAATTACATTATCAAGCTGGGCGTGGTGGCTCACGCCTGTAATCCCAGCACTCAGGAGGCTGAGGCAGGAGGATTGGTGTGAGTTCGAGACCAGCCTGGGCTACAAAAGTGAGCTCGAGGCCAGCCTGAACTGCATAGTGAGACCCTGTCTCAAAAGACAAAAAAAAAAAAGAAATTACATTATCAAACACAAGTTATGTCTGCAGCTTCACTAGAAACTTACCTGTGATGCTGGTACTTTGACAACATGAGGAGGTATTCCAGTAACAGCAACAGCTCCACTAGGAGGAAGGTTCTTACTGGTCACAGATGCCCAAGAAAATGTCTAAGGGAACAACGTTACATGGTTGCACTACCTACCAAAATAATATATTAAAGGCTACATTAATTTCCCCGCTTCTTTTTTTGCACCAGGAACTGAACTCAGGACCAGGCTCTTGTGCCACCGAGCTATATCCCTGGCCCACTGCAACACCTCCATTCCCAGCCCCAAACTCTTATTTAAAAAAAAAAAATTCTCATAGGCTATAGGCTAGATGGTGGTTTTATGGCCTTCAGATTCTTTTCTTTCATTGGCACACAAACTGAGTATTAACATTTCTTGTAAAAAGCTAATCAAATGAGTCACATATAAACCTTTGGGGTCAAATAAGCAACTTTCATTCAATTTCAAATCTGTGCATCAAATAAAACCCAAAACCTGCTTAGCTCTTCCTTCCAATTTGCCCACTCTGTTATATAAAACACCAACCAACTCTAGGACCATCTTATGCATCTTTCCAATTCATCTAAAAATTGTCACTGCTGAGCAGCAGCATATACTTGTAATTCCAACACTGGGAGGCTGAAGCAGGAGGACCTCAACTTCTAGTCAAGCCAGGGTAACTTATTAGTAAGACCCCATGTCAAAAAAAAAAAAAATTCCATGTCATATTTGACTCTAAATGTCTCGTTTCCACTGCTGAGAATCTAACGTAGGGTGTCATCATCTCCTACCTAGACTATTATCACAACTACCTGATCAATCTTCAGTGCAGCATATACAATCAAAACCGTGTTTTCTTAGCCTCCCTTACTTCAGAGTTTTATCACATGAAGTTATCTTACCTGTATCTAGCACATTGCAGGCACCTGAACAAATCGTTAAACACCTGATATGAAAATACTGATCCTAGTCAGGCATGGTGGTGCACACCTATAATCCCAGCACTTAGGAGGCTGAGGCAGAAGGATCAGTGCAAGTTGAAGACCAGCCTGGGCTACAAAAGTGAGCTCACAGCAAGCTTGAACTGCACAGCAAGACCCTATCTCAAAAAGACAAAAAAAAAAAAAAAAAAAAAAAAAAAACCTGATGCTGGGCTAGGTATACAGCTCAGTGGCACAAGTGCCTGCCTGGCAACTGCAAGGTTCTGAGTTGATTTGTGGTAGGAAAAAACCCCACCCACATACCAAAAATATTGACTCCATAAATATAGTACTAAAAATATTCCTTCTCAGATCACCAAAGGTGAAAGTTCTATGTTCCTTCAACAAAAAATCGTAATGCTACTCAGGACTAACTGCGAAACAGTATGTTTTTTGTTTTTAAACAGTCTGTTTTGGCTTCTATATTAAACACATGCTCAGGCATTTTCAGGTTAGCTCAGTGGTTTAAGCACTTGCGCCAGCAATCTCAGTGAGGCACAGGGGACTGGCAGTTTGATCCCCAAATCCACCCAGCCTGAGCCCAACAAAAAAAAAAAAAAAAACTCACAAATGTTTAATTTCATCATATTATAACCCTAAAAAAGCTATGTCATGTACTTGGTATTTGCTTTTTGTTTGCTTTGCCATACTGGGGATTAAACACAGGACCTTGCACTTAGCAGGCAGGCACTCGAGCACCTGAGCTGTATGCACTTGTATTAATACAAGCATATAATATTTTACTCTCAAGAGACTAGGGGATTTTTGGTGTGATGATAAAAAGGGCATCTGGAACGTCAGACCCGAGCAGCCACGAGGTAACCTAAGAGGGAGGGGAGTGCAGTGGCTCCCTTTGAAGTTACACGTCACACCTCTTATCTGAGACATAGCCCAGTCCTTAAGAAATGTTCCTGAATAACCAAAATGAAAAGCATCCACAACAGTCAACTGAAGAAAAAAGATTTTTTAAAGTCAACCAAGCATTTTTAAAAGAGAAAAGACATTATTTTCTCAAAAAGCTAGAACTACAAATTTTTAAATGAACTAGAACATGTTCCCTACCCTCAAATCCTCCTGTACTGTCTGAGCTATGTCGGCAGGTGCTGGAGAAGAACTCTTCTGAGCATCTTCAGAAGCAGTTTCTTCTAAAACAGGCTCAGACTTTTCCTCCTGGATTTCAGATGCAGGTTCTTGCTCTGGTTCTGGTTCAGGATCAGGCTCTGGTTCGGCAGTAGGCTCCTCTAAATGTTCTTCCAGGTCATTGCTTTTAGAGGAAAATTTGAAGACTGTTAGTCTACCTGCTTGGACTTAGCTAAACCATTCCACTCATTACAGAAAAATAGCTACTGAGTTTGAGAGTACAATACAGTGGTACACTACACGTTTAGCATGCCTGAGGCTCTGAGTTGGAACCCACTAAAGAAAAGTATCACCCTCCCCTCAGAAAAAAATAAAAGAAATACATTTATATATGAGTTTAAAAGAAGCAACTTTGGGCTGGTTAGATAGCTCAGTAGAATAAGCGCTTCCCTGGCAAGCACAAGGGCCCGAGTTCAATCCCCAGAACTGCAAAAAAAAGAGCAGCTTTTATAAAAGCATTCAACAAATGAATACTGATTTAAAAATATTTATCTGCTAGCCGGGCGTGGTGGTGCACGCCTGTAATCCCAGCACTTGGGAGGCTGAGGCAGGAGGATCAGTGCGAGTTCGAGACCAGCCTGGGCTACAAAAGTGAGCTCAAGGCCAGCCTCAACTGCATAGCGAGACCCTGTCTCAAAAATACAAAAAAAAATATATATATATATTTATCTGCTAGCTCTGTGGCACAAATGCCTGACTGACAAGCGCAAGGTTTTGAATTCAAACCCTGGTCCCACAAAAGCACCAGGCGTGGTGGCGTACGCCTGTAATCCCAGCACTTGGGACACTGAGGCAAGAGGATCGGCGTGAGTTCGAGACCAGCCTGGGCATAGCAAGACCCTGTCTCAAAAAAAAAAAAAAAAAAACTTATTTGCTAAATAGATCATAAAGCTGTTTTACATTCAGCTGGAATTATGAAACTATTAGAATTTATCATACATCATAAAAATTCTCTCTCTCATACCAAGCTGAGAGAATGGGAAAGAGGAAGTGACTACTTCTGGAAGCAATAGTTCTACAAGACAGATGAAAAGTTCTAGTGATTAAAAAAAAATCAATGTGTATATATCTAACACTACAGCACTACTCACCTAAATAATTAAGATAGGCTGGCCCACACCTGTAGTCCTACAACTTCCTAAACTAAGGTAAAGGACCACCATGAGTTTGAGGTCAGCCAGAATGACTACATACTGAGTTCAAGAAGACTACCCTGAACCACATAGGGCTTCTCTCTGTGCCCCCTCAAAAAGTCAGGACAGTACATTTAGATATATGGCTTTCTCCACGTGAAGAAATTTACATAAACACCAGGAATTTGTGGAGTAAAAAGATACTAGGTATGACTAAAAACAGCTACTACACATGGGACACCAGCAATGTTGGATATATTAACCTCTTGAGAAGCAATCTCACTCTAAAAAGAATTTTTTTTAAGAAATCTTGGGCCTGCCAGATAGTTCAGCAGATTAAAGCACCTGCTTAGGTGGATGCAGTGACCAGGGTCTGATCCTTGGCATACTGTGCCAGCCCCACTCCCAGCGAGCGCTTAGATGGCTGAGACTGGGCATGGTGACTCATACCTGTAATCCCAATGCTTGGGAGGCTGAAAATAGGAGGATCACTACAAGCCCGTCTGTGTAGTGAGTGAGACCCTGTAGAACCTGCACTACATTAAAAGTCTCAAATTTATTTTTCACTTAAAATCAAGAGAAAAAAAAAAAAAAACTCAAAAGCAAATGATAACATACCTTTTAAAAAGTTGTCATAGTACATTCAATTAACAAGTTACATATTTTTATTTAAGTCAGGGATAGCAAAGAAAAACCTTGGGGCCAGCGAGATGGCTCAGTGGTCTAAAGCACCTGCTTAGGAAAGCTTAAGCATCCACAGGGACCAAGGCTTATCCCCAGTACCACATGCTGCACCAGCCCCACCCCCAGCATTAAAAAAAAAAAAAAAAAAACGGAAAACAGAAAAACTTTTCTTCTGGAAAAACAAGAGTGCATTTTCTTGAGCATCCCTAGAGATGTGAACATAATTTTCTTTACCTGACAGTTTGATCATAGAAAGTACCAGAATCATCAGGAACAACCTCAGGTGTCTGCTGTCTTTCTTCAGGTTCTTCCACTTCTTCTTCAGATTCTAAATAAGGAAGATATATTTAAAATATTTTGTCCTTAATGAACTGACATACTGAGTCTTTAAAATGTCTACTATGGTCAAATAGTGAAATAAACACAAATATAAAATCATACAGGTCAGCCAGGCGTGGTGGCGCACGCCTGTAATCCCAGCACTTGGGAGGCTGAGGTAGGAGGATCAGTGTGAGTTCAAGACCAGCCTGGGCTACAAAAGTGAGCACAAGGCCAGTCTGAACTGCAGTGAGACCCTGTCTCAAAAAGACAAAAAAAAAAAAAAAGATACAGGTCAATTCAATAAAAATCACAGCCTAGACTTACACCAATTGGTTTTGGTTCACAGTATATGAAATTCTCAGGCAGTATTTCCGGAATCTAATGAGGTTCTTCCACCCTACGGGCTGTTATGACCTTCAGCAAACTGCTACATCTCAGTGTTACGAAAACAGTATGTCAAGTACCTTGCGTGGGCCAGAAAGACAGTTGAGCAAACCAAGCATATTAGGCCAGTGCAGGGACAGGGTTCCATATCTGGCACAAGGCACCTCAGCTCCCTCATGTACTGAGATACGAATTACAATAAAGAACAGAGTATAACAGAAACACTCAAGAAATCTATATTCTTTTTTTTTAAGACCAGAGTTCGAACTCATGACCTTGCACCTGCCAGGCAGACACTTGTGCCAGGGAGCTATCTCCCCAACTGCATAATCTATATTCTTTTTTTTTTTTTTTTTTTTTTTTTTTTTTTTTTTTTTTTTTTTTTTTTAATTTTTTTTTTTTCTTGTTTCAGAACCTTTGTTTGTTTATTCACTCATTTTCACGGCCGGCTCAGCCCACCCCAAGGGCAGGGCTGGCGCAGCACGTGGTGCCGGGGATCGAACCGCGGTCCCTGAAGCCATCCCACTGGGCCCCATAATCTATATTCTTTAACAGTCAGTCTGACACCTTAAGAATTTAGACAAAAGACAGTATTTCCTACTTACCCTCCTGAGGCTCAGTGACAAAGCCACCAAAAACCTCATCTTGGTATCTGAAGATGTCATTATGAACATAAAATTTATTTGCAACTGAGCCCTGCAATGCCAACAAGAAGCTTTTATTACTCAACTGTTTCACAAAGCCAAATCACAGATGATACAAAGACCTCAGAAGTGCCACGCAAAAAAAAGTGTCATCACATGTACCAACAACTCTACCATAAATGTCATCATCATGTACTGCTAACACATAAATTTAAAAAGCCAAATCATGCTATACCAATGGTCTTCATCTCTGGGAGACCAGGTTCTCAGCACACACCTCCCACGGTGTGGAGACATTTCCACTTTGATTAAATAGAATTGCTACTATCAATCAGGTAGAGAGCAAGAGTAATCCTAAATACCCTATAATGACAACCATCCAAAAGAAGAATTAGTCCACAATGTTGGTAATCGCAATGAAAAATCCTGTTCTACACTACATATGTAAAAACAAAATTACATTAACTACATTTTATTTGTACTTAAATAAATGGGCCAGCAAGATAGCTCAGCAGTCTAAAGTGCCTGCTAAAGCAAGCTTAGGCAACTACAGGGATTGCAGTTCAATCCCCAGCACCACATGCTGCACCAGGCCCATCCCCAAGGCAGGCTAAGCGGGACATACATACATACATACGTACATACGTACACTTTTTAAAAAAACAACAAATAGCTCAGCAGATTAGAGCGCTTGCCTAGGCAGATGCTGCAGCCATAGTTCGATTCCAGCATGCTGTGCCAGCTCTACCCCCAGGGTGTGCTGAGATGGTGATGAGGACTGGGCATGGCGACCTGCGCCTGTAGTCCCACTGCTAGAGAGGCCACATACACTCGGTTCAGTATGAGTCTGATATACATAGTGAGGCCCTATACTTAAAAAAATATGTACTGCCAGGCGTAGTAGCACATGCCTGTAATCCCAGCACTTGGGAGGCTAAGGCAAGAGGATTGGTGCGAGTTGGAGGCCAGCCTGGGCTACAAAAGTGAGCTCAAGGCCAGCCCGAACTGCATAGCAAGACCCTGTCTCAAAAAGACAAATAATAATAATAATAATAATAATAATATAAAATAAAAATAAATGAAAAAATATATATTCATTTTCACCATCAGATGGAGAGCAAAAACCTGGTAGAACTCAACACAAGATTCCAAAGCCAAAGCTTCAAAATCATTAAGCAGCAATCATTCTTCTAACTCTAGGGGATACTTAAAATTCTCTAGATCTGTGTCCATCCTGGGCTAAAAAAGTGAGCTCAAGGCCAGCCTGAACTGTATAGCGAAACCCTGTCTCAAAAAGACAAAAAAACAAAAGGTTTAAAAAAAAATAAAATGAGGGGCCTGGCAGGATGGCTCAGTGGTCTAAAGCGCCTGCTTAGGAAAGCTTGGCGGCTGCAGGGACCGCAGTTCGATGCCTGGCACCACATGCTGCACCAGCCCTGCCCTCAGGGCAGGCTGAGCCGGCCATAAAAATAAATAAAACAAACAAATAAAAGTTCTGAAACAAGAAAAAAATAAAATAAAATAATTCTTAAAAAAAAATGAAATAAAATGTTTTTGAGAAAGAGAGACACTGAAGTACTATCCCAGCTACATACTGTTTTCCCCTTATGTGGTGCTGGTAGAGAAAGCAGACAAGCACTCCACCACTGAGCTATATCCTCATATCTGGAACTGTGAGCTCAATCTGACACCTGGTTAAAAAATATTATGAAAAACAACCCCAGCATATTTGCAGAAACTTAAGTTGCACTAGACAGCTACACTACATCAATTATTTCCTGAATGTACTAACTGGACTCTTTATTCCTTATACTTACGACATGTACACATTAAGTACCTGACCGGGTACAACATGCCACTCCTTAGCAATGGCTTAGTACAGCAAAGAGAAAGTGACTGATACACACATGGGCAAGAACTGACAGGAGCACTAGAAAAAAAGCACGTGCATCACTATGCTATTCTTGCACATGTTTTTTTTTTCATGGCCAGCTCAGCCTGCCCTGGGGGTGGGGCTGGTACAGCCAGGGATCAAACCACAGTCTGCAGTTGCCTAAGCTTGCCTAAGCAGGTGCTTTAGACTGCTGAACCATCGCACCAGCCCCTCCTGCACCTTACAAGGCTGAAATTTCAAAAAAAGATTTGTTGTGCACACCTTTCTGGGACTATTTCATTATTACAGCACAAACAGCAATTATAGCACATACCTCAGGAGCAAGGACAAATGTCTGCATGAACCTCCGCAAAGCCTGGTTGTTGTTAGACAGCAGTCCCATGACCTGGACTACCACACCATCATTCAGGGTAGCATGTGCATCAACATGGCGGATCTTGGTGTGGCAGTTGGTGAAGTTTTGTGACATGACTTTCCTATGAATTTCCTAAAGAATCAGAGTTAATTCCTTAAAAATTTATATAACCTACTCTTGTACCAACTCTATGATGAATATAATTATGTACTACAAACATACTAATAAAAAGTTTACACAACCTAGAAGAAAGCCCAACATAGACAATATACTTAAAAGTACAACACAGGGCTCAGCATAATGGTAGTGCATGCTTATAATCCCAACACTCAAGAGGCTAAGGCAAGAGGATCACCACAAGTTTCAGGCCACCCTAAACTACATGGCAAGACCTTGCCTCAACAAGTACAATACAGGTAGTCTCCATTTTGCCTTTGCATATTATATTCTATGCCTACAGACTTCTCCTAAGCTTGTAGCTAACTGTCCTAAATTAGCATTGTGAAAAAGCTTACAAAGGTGACCCCCCTCCCGGGCCTGGGAGATAGGTCAGTGGCATAAACATCTGCCTAGCAAGTGCAAAGTCCTGAGTTTGATCCCTGATGCCACAAAGATTATCCCCACGCTAAAACCAATTCTTTTTAACACAAAACATTCAAAATGAACATGTGCAACATCACAAAAGCATTCAAAAATTTACCATATTAATCAAATAGCAATTAATTACTACACTTCAATCTATTAAGCTTGGGCTCATTTCAATGTTATGGGTCATTTTCTCACGCTCAAAGGCCTATACAAACTTGCTGTGCGCACTTTCTGTCCGTAGACTGCATCTGCAGGTTTTCCGTTTGAATCCAATCCCCCGTGGACATAAGAAGAGTTCTTTCCATAAAATCTGTAATGGGAAGATAATTTACTTGTCACCTTCAAGTACCCTGAGACAGGTATGCCTTTGTCAAGTCTGATACAAATTGATTTCACTGGCAGGCTCCTGAAGAGAGGAAGATACTGTCTCTTTTTAACTGTGTATGCAAACATCTATCCAACTCTGCTGAACAGAAATGGGTCTCACCAATGTCATTTTTAAGTCACAAGTTCCAGGTTTCAGGGCAAGAACATCATGCTGGGGAAAAGGGCTTTTACATTAGAAGGTCATCACTTGAACTTACAGTTCATGTTTAAGTAAGGCAAAGGACTGCCAGGGAAGGTGCAAAGAATAGTTCCCATTCAGTGTCTGTTAACTCACTGAGGCAGGGTGAAAAGGAGTTTGCAACTATTTTTGCTGATATAGCTGATTTTGCTGATAAGTCTCTGGAGCCTGTGTTTTTCTTTTTGGTTTTGGTTTTGGTTTTCTTTTGTATTTTAGGGAAGGGTCTACAGGGTGTTCAGGGTCTTACTTCTAGATCAGACTCATAGTGATCCACCTGTTTGCAGCCTCCCACCCATCAACAGCTTGGATTACAGGATTACAAGCATGCTACCATACCCAGTGCCCAGTTCCAACTGCCTCTCAGCATGCCCCTGGCTCTTTAATCTGCTGAACTATTTGGCCGGCCCTAAAGCCTATAGTTTTAATGCATCTATATCCTCAATACAATTTTCATTTTTAAAAATCCCATTACATAGCCGGGCATGGTGGCACACACCTGTAATCCCAGCACTTGGGAGGCTGAGGCGGGAGGATCAGTGCGAGTTCGAGACCAGCCTGGGCTACCAAAGTGAGCTCAAGGCCAGCCTGAACTGCATAGCGAGACCCTGTCTCAAAAAGACAAAAATAAATAAATAAATAAATAAAAAATCCCATTACAGGGCCCAGCAGGATGGCTCAGTGCTCTAAAGCACCTGCTCAGGAAAGCTTAGGAGGCTTCAGGGACCACGGTTTGGTCCCCAGCACCACATGCTGTGCCAGCCCTGCCCTCAGGGCAGGCTGAGCCAGCCATAAAAATAAACAAGCAAAAGTTCTGAAACAAGAAAAAATAAAATAAAAAATAAAAATGTTTTTTAAATCCCATTACAAAAACAACACAAAATAAATGTCAATCTAGAGATAATTACTACTGTTTATTTCTCTTCAAAATTATATGTATATATAGATATAGGTATAGATATGTATTTGCCTTTTTGAGACAGACTCTCACTATGCAGTTCAGGCTGGCCTTGAACTCACTTTTGTAGCCTAGGCTGATCTCGAACTCACAATGATTCTCCTGCCTCAGCCTCCCAAGTGCTGGGTTACAGGCAATAATTTCTACTACTGTTTATCTCTCTTCCAAATAAAATTATTTATTTTCCTGAGACAGGATTTTGATATGTGATTCAGGCCAGCCTGAACTGACTGCATAGCCCAGGCTGGCCTCAAACCTGGAGCAATCTTACTGCCTCAGCCTCCCAAGAGCTGGAGCCATAGGTATGCACCACCACACTTGAAAACTTTTCTTTTCTTTTCCTTTTTTTTGCTTTTTGAGACAGGGTCTCGCTATGCAGTTCAGGCTGGCCTTGAGCTCACTTCTGTAGCCCAGGCTGGTCTCGAACTCACATTGATCCTCCTGCCTCAGCCTCCCAAGTGCTGGGATTACAGGCGTGTGCCACCGCGCCCGGCGCAAACTTTTCTTAACAAGCAGGTACATACATGTTATGTTATATCCTGATTCCATCTTCCTTATCCCACTGCCTTATCGCTAAAACCATTAAAAGAAGCTAGGCATGTTGACAAATGCCTGTAATCCCAGAACTTGGGAGGCTGAGGAATGAGGGTCTCTTCAAGTTCAAAGCTAGGCTCAACTGCATAGTGAGACCCCCCTGTCTCATGAAAAATACATAAAAATGAAACTTTCACTAAAAGGACACACATCATCCAAAGAATCCATAAAACTACTGGCTAAACCACTTTTCACTCTTAAATGCACCTATACACAGTAGGACAAAAAAATGTGACATGGGTGTAGCCCATCTATAATCCCAGGAGTTGGGTGGGGGACCACTGAGTTGGAGGTCAGCCTGAACTATAACAAGACCCTGTCTCAAAGGAAACCAAAAAAAGATGTACTATGAGGGGATAAATCCCCACCCCACCCCCCACCCCCCGACAGGAGTTTGAACTCAGGACCTCATACTTGCCAGGCAGGCACTTATGCCCCAGAGCTATCTCCCTGGCCCCTGAGGAGATAAATCTTGAATAAAAATACCGACAAGTATTACAGGGGCAGGGGCTGGGGAGATAGCTCCGAGGCACAAGTGCCTGCTGGGCAAGTGCCAGGTCGTGAGTTCGAACCCTGGTCACACCAAAAAAAAAAAAAAAAGAATTACAGGGGCGGGCTGAAGAGATGGCTCAGCGGTCTAAAGCATCTCCTTAAGCAAGCTTAGGCAACCACAAGGACCGAGGTTCAATCCCCAGCACCACATGCTGCGCCAGCGCCTCCCCCGGCGCAGGCTGAGCAGGCCATAACCTAAAAAATAAAGTAATTTAAAAAAAAAAAAGAATTACAGGGGCTGGGGAGATAGCTCCATGGCACAAGTGAATGCCTGGCAAGTGCAAGGCTGTGAGTTCAAATCCTAGTCCCAGGGGGCAAAAAATAATACAGTAATACATCCAAGTAGATTTTTTTCTTTTTAACAGAAAATCAAATTTCTTTTTTTTTTTTTTTTTTTTCTTTTTTGTCTTTTTGAGACAGGGTCTTACTATGCAGTTCAGGCTGGCCTTGAGCTCTCTTTTGTAGCCCAGGCTGGTCTTGAACTCGCATCGATCCTCCTGCCTCAGCCTCCCGAGTGCTGGGATTACAGGCGTGTGCCACCACGCCCGGCAGAAAATCAAATTTCAAAATAGGAAAAAAATAGGAGGTAGCAATGGTTGGTACACTGTGTATTATCTTTACTCAGATCTAAAGACATCAACATTTAACTGTCCAAATATTAACAAAAACCCCTTTTCAATGAACCTTGAAAATTAGTATAACTACTTTTTCACCTTTGTTCTTTTCTCCATTCACAATCCCCACTTTGCTTTCCTTTTGAAGTTCCTTCCCATTTTACAGTATCTATATATGTTACGGCCAACCCGCCCTGGGGGTGGGGCTGGCACAGCATGTGGTGCTGGGGATCAAATCCAGGTCTCTGTGGTTCCCTAAACTTTCCTAAGCAGGCACTTTAGACCGCTGCACCATCTCGCCGGCCCCTCTGTTGTACATTTTGGATCTTATTTATTCTCTCAGTAGGAACCCAAGTGATGCTTACACATGGGCATCTGGTTTACTTCACTGATGACTATGGTCTTGAGTTGCATCCATTACTTGTTTTTTGTTTTTTGTTTTTTTTTTCCAATTTATTTTTTCTTGTTTCAGAACATTTGTTTGTTTATTCACTCATCTTTATGGCCAGCTCAGCCTGCCCTGAGGGCAGGGCTGGCGCAGCACGTGGTGCGGGGGATCGAACCGCGATCCCTGAAGCTGCCCAACCTTTCCCAAGCAGGTGCTTTAGACCACTGAGCCATCCCGCCGGGCCCCTGCATCCATTACTTGTAAGTCTCCATTTTTATCCTTTGTGGCTCACAAACTCCACTGTATAAAAAATGTATCTCTTTTAACCATTCCTCAGTAATGGGCATTTAGTTTGTTTCCAAGATCTAATTATTACAAATTAAGCTGCTATAAACAAAGATGCACATATATCACTATGGCACAACATTTTTAATTCTTCTGAGACAATAACCAGAAGGGGAACAGCTGGGTAAAGTGGGACCTCCAATCCCTGTTTTGTGAGGAATCTCCACACTGCTTTCCGCCGTGGTTGCACCACTCTATATTCCCACCAACAATGGAAAATGGTTCCTTTTCCCCATAATCCCACCAACATTTGTTACTGATTTCTTGATGACAGCCTTTTTATCTGGGATAAGACAGAATCTCAGTGTTGTTTTAATTTGCACCTCTCCAAGGACCAATGATGTTTAAATAATTTTTCATGTATTTATTTGTTGTTTGTATATTTTCATCTGAGAAGTATTTAATGATTTCAGATGACCATTTTTTGATTGGGTCTTTATATTTAGTCTGACTTGAGTTCTTTATATATTCCTAAGAATAATCCTTTGTCTAAAGAATAATTAAGTTCTCTTAAGTTCTTTTTTATAAACTACAGACTTGAGGCTGAGGATTTAGGTTTGCACAGTGTCTGCCTGGCAAGTGCAAGGTCCTGAGTTCAACTGCCAGTAGCAAAAGACAAACAACATATATAATTAAACTACAGGCTTACAACTTGTGAAGACAGAGAATAAAACACAATTTAAAAGGCAGAATAAGAGTTGGACATGGTGGCACACGCCTGTAATCCCAGCACTTGAGAGACTGAGGCAGGAGGATCAGTGTGAGTTCGAGACCAGCCTGGGCTAAAAAGTGAACTCAAGGCCAGCCTGAACTGCATAGTGACACTGTCTCAAAAAGACATACATATATACATACATACATACATACATACATGGCAGAATAATAAAGGAATAGGACCAGCAAGATGGCTCAGCGCTCTCAAGTGCCTGATTAGGCAAGCTTAGGCAACTGCAGGGACCAAGGTTCAAACCCCAGTAACATATGCTGTGTCAGTCCTACCCCCCAGCACAGGTTGAGATAACCAAAAAAAAGGAATAAGGATGGTGCATGCCTGTAATCCCAGCACTTGGGAGTAGAAAACAGGATGTCACTGAGTCCAATCTGTGTAATGAGATCCTGTAGACCTTGTACTAAGTACAGTAAAATATAGTAACATTAAAAGTTTTTAAAATGCTAAGGATAAAGAGGAAACAGGTAAAATGTTTCAGAAATAAGGCTTTATTTTTTTTTTGGTGGGACTGGGGTTCAAACTCACGACCTTGCACTTGCCCAGCAAGCACTTGTGCCTCGGAGCCATCTCCCCAGCTCCCAGAAATAAGGCTTTAAAAAAGGCATTTCAGTGACTGCCTGTCAAGTGTAAGGTCCTGAGTTTGAACTCCAGTCCTGCCAAAAAAACTAGAAAAAGGCATTTCCATTTTCAGAGCAAACTCAATTGTGGCCTGGAAACAAATTTATAAATTGTTTTATACTTCATAATCATGTAATATGCTGGTCAAAATATAAAGAAAAAAGTTTTCTGGTTTAGCAAATACACATTTTGTAACACTATGAAATTTCTCTACAAGTTCACAATTTTTTATACAATGAAACACTATAAAAAGTATTAGAATAGCCGGACGTGGTGGCTCACGCCTGTAATCCCAGCACTCGGGAGGCTGAGGCAGGAGGATTGGTGCGAGTTCGAGACCAGCCTGGGCTACAAAAGTGAGCTCAGGACCAGCCTCAACTGCATAGCGAGACCCTGTCTCAAAAAGACAAAAAAAAAAAAAGTATTAGAATAACATGTATCATCACAAAATTAAATAAAAGTATACTATTTTCTCTTTTGCCAGAAAAACTAACATGATACATGACCTCAGATTATTGATCTAGTCATCCTAAAAGGGCAGTGTTTTGAAATAGATCTACACAGGAAAACTCATTACTTCCAAAACTTGTGTTTACAATGCTGGAACTATGCACAGGGTATCTTGCATAGCAATTATTCTACCACTGAGGTATACCTCCAGGCCTTACAAGTTGTTTTGGGGTGAGGGACGAGAGGGTCTGGTTTTGTTTTTTAAAATGTTTTTTTTTTTTTTAATTTTTTTTTTTTTCTTGTTTCACAATTTTTGTTTGCTTATTTATTTTTATGGCCGGCTCAGCCTGCCCTGAGGGCAGGGCTGGCGCAGCATGTGGTGCCGGGGATGGAACTGCAGTCCCTGCAACCGCCTGCAGGCGCTTTAGACCACTGAGCCATCCTGTCGGGCCCTAAACTGTTTTTATTTATAGTATGGCCAGCTCAGCCTCCCCTGGGGATAGGGCTGGCACAGCATGTGGTGCCAGCGATTGAACAGCAGTCCCTGAGTTTACTTTAACTTGGTTTTTTTTTTTTTTTTTTTTTTTGGTGAGACTAGGGTTTGAACTCAGGACCTTGCACTTGCCTGGAAAGCACTTATTCTACTGAGCTACCCCCCCAGCCACAATATTCCAACTTTTAAAAGCACATTAACACAAAATCAAGTTTGCCTGTTTGGTGTCAGGAATCAGACTCAGGACCTTGCACCTACCAGGCAGGCACTGTACCACTAAGCCTATTCCTGATCCCACAAAAACATGTCAATAAAAGACACTCTAAAATCCAGTTTCAGGGGCTGGGGAGATAGCTGAGTAGAATAAGCACTTGCCTGACGAATGCAAGGACCTGAGTCCAATCCCCAGTCCCACAAAAAAATAAATAATATAATAAAATCCAGTTTAAATAAATAAAATCCAATTTTATTCTTTCTTCTCATGGATGAGGTCTTGTGATGTAAAGACTGGCTTGAAGCTCAATCTGAAAGCGCTATAGTAACCTCCAGAGAGAAAATCCAAGCAAGCACCACCCCAGCCAGCTTTCTTTCCATTCTAGCTAATGTGGGATGACCACCCTATGGTGGCTGTGTCCACATACCAGCAAAGCCTCTTGCAGTCAAGAGCTTTTCTTTGGAGATAACTGAATCTAGAGTGTGTGACTCAGTCATAGTGCAGGGCTGGTAGGATTAAGGGTAGGACTGCTGGGTCAGACTACTGACTGCACTGGCACTGGCCTACACACAAAAAGATGTGACAGAAAAAAGCTTGTTTGGGTAGGGGCAGGGGTGCAGCTCAGCATCTGCCTGGCAAATGTGAGGTCAGACTTTCTATTCCCAGTATCCCCCCCTAACCAAAAAACAGCCTGTTCCCCTCCTCTACTGCTTTTGCTGTCTTCTGTCACTATAAACTACCGCCTTTTCCACGTGCCAGCCGGCCTTGGAGCCAGCTGATTAGGGACTGAATCCTCCATAAAGTGGGAGCTGAGCCCTTTACCCATTTAACTTTGGGTTCCAAGCATTTTGTCTCAGCAATGAGAAAAAAATAAGACATATCATTTTATATTTTCAGATATTACAAAGTTCAAGGGGCCACAGAGATAGCTCAAGGGCACAAGTGCCTGCCTGGCAAATGCAAGGTCCTGAGTTTGATCCTCATTTTCACAAAAAAAAAAAAAAAGATATTACAAAGTTCAGGTACAGTGTATTTTTCTAATACATCACTTTAAAAAGTCCTTTGTGGGGGCCCGGCGGGATGGCTCAGTGGTCTAAAGCACATGCTTGGGAAAGCTTGGGCGGCTTCAGGGTCCGCGGTTCGATCCCCGGCACCACATGCTGCGCCAGCCCTGCCCTTGGGGTGGGCTGAGCCGGCCATAAAAATGAGTGAATAAACAAAGGTTCGGAAACAAGAATAAAAATAAATAAATAAAATAAAAAATTCTAATAAAATAAATAAAAAGTCCTTTGTTAGGGGGCTTGCCAGGCAGTTCAGCTGGTTAAAGCACATGATTCAGCAACGTCTCTCAGGCACCTATGAAGTCTCTCAGGCACCTGGAACCTTGGTTCAATCCCCACCTCCATATGGAGCATGAGACTTGTCCTCAAGGCAGCCTTGGCCAGCCAAACAAACAACAATGACAAGATTTTTTGTAACAGGCAGAGTAACATACTCCGGTAAACCAGCACTCTGGGAGGGCTGAGGTAGAAGGATCTCCAGTCTGAGCCCAACCCAGGCAACTTAGCAAAATTCTATCGCAAAATAAAAAAAAATTTTAAAGAAAGGATTGGGGTCTAGTGTAGAGGCACACACCTATAATCCCAGCACTTGGCAAGCTGAGGCAGGAGGATTGCTGAGTTCCAGACCAGCCTGGGCTTCAAAATTAGCTGAGGGCCAGCCTGAACTGCATAGTGAGATTCATCTCAAAAAGGCAAAAAGAAAAAAGAAAGAAAGAAAAAAAAGGACTGGGGACAAAAGCTTTGGATTCAAACCAAAGCTATCGCACAACTGTCCTACAAGGTTTATGATGAGGATTGGGAGTGTCTCAAAGACAGCACCAGACGAGCATATCCTACCTATGCAGCATGTCCGGGGCCTGGTTCAGCAGGGTGTAATACTGTCTCACAAATTCCCGCCCGACCAGCAGGGGACTAGGCTTCTCCATAACCATTGCTTTGGTCAATTCAACCTGAAAAAAAAAAAAAAGATTTAAAAATCAAGTTATGTCCAACCTGAAAATTCTTATGTGATATAGTTCACCATTGTAGTTGTGTTTTTTGACGGTACTAAATATTTGAACACAGAGCCTTCACGATGAGCTATATCCTTAGCCCTTTATAATTTTTGAGACAGGGTCTGCACAAATCGTCCACCTACATGATTCCTGGCCTCAGCCTCCCAGAGTTCTGTGATCACAGGCATACACCACCATGCCCGGTTCTATTTGGTGAACAAGATAAGCAAAATGAATCTTGATCATTTGAGAACAAGCAACTACAAGAGGTAGGTTTACCTTAATCTAGTTCATTTACAATTTTTTTTTTTTTTGCCAAGACCTATATAATTATTTTCTTTGAAGTAGGTCACACTGTTGCTCAGCCAGCTTCCTACCTCAGCTCTCCAAGAGATAGGGTTACACACCTAACACATTTATCTTGTTTTTTTTTTTTTTTTTGTCTTTTTGAGACAGGGTCTCGCTGTACAGTTCAGGCTGGCCTTGAGCTCAGTTTTGTAGCCCAGGCTGGTCTCAAACTCTCACCGATCCTCCTGCCTCAGCCTCCCAAGTGCTGGGATTACAGGTGTGAGCCACCACGCCCGGCTATCTTTTAATTTTCCATATTACCAAAATCTCAGTCAATTCAGAGCCTTCAAGCACAGCACCAACAACAGTATGGCACAAATTCCTTGTCACACTAGAAGGGTTTGCCTGCAAGCATGGCAGTAACAGCAGCAATAAGAACATCTGGATCTGCCGGGCGTGGTGGCTCAGGCCTGTAATCCCAGCACTCGGGAGGCTGAGGCAGGAGGATTGGTGCGAGTTCGAGACCAGCCTGGGCTACAAAAGTGAGCTCAGGACCAGCCTCAACTGCATAGCGAGACCCTGTCTCAAAAAGACAAAAAAGAAAAAAAAAAAGAACATCTGGATCTAAAAGTAATAATATACAGGGGGCTGGGGAGATAGCTCTGTGGCACAAGTGCCTGCCTGGAAAGGCTAGGTCTTGAGTTCAAACACCAGTCTTGCAAAATAAATAAATAAAATACACAAATTAGACCAACTTGAAACAGACTAAACCAGGCTCTTGTTTATTTTTTAAATGTATTTCGTACAGGGTCTCACTGTGCAGCTCGGACTCAGTGATCCTCTTGCGTTCAGCTTTCCCAGCGCTGGGATTACAGGCCTGTGCCACCATGCTCAGACTTTTTCACTGGCTAGGCACACCCTGGGGATGGGACTGGCATGGCATGCAGGACAGGGGATGGAACTCTGGTCCCTGCACTTGCCAAAGGAACTTAGTCCACTGAGCTATGTCGCTGGCCCTGTTCAACCCAGGTTCTTTTTTTTTGTGATGTGAAGAGGAATGGGTGTATCACCACAGACTCCAAAGAAGCAAGGGCACCAAGCTGTCCATTCTACCTTTTCTGCTGAGCCATGGTCTGTAAGACCCAGGATAAAGGGTGGTACAGTTATATGGATTCAATTTGTTTCCGGACTTTTTCCAGAGCCCTTCTGTCCAGTTGTCGCTGACGAATGACAAGGCAAGCAAGGACCAAGGCCACACCCACTACAGCACCTTCAAATTTCCAGAATAAGTGTTGTTCCATTAGAGCTGAGCGGTAGCTTTTCAATCCATTCCACTTAGATGCACTACATGGGGTATGTATCCTGCAGAACCACACTCGGGGATGGTTTTAGCCTGGAAAGTAGCACACGGTGCCACCACAAACTCTTCCACCAGTCAGCACGGCATCAACAGTTTTTCCTCCGAGCGGGAGCTTCTGCCTGGCAGAGCTTGAAGGTGACAGCACACAGCAACCAGCAACGGTGATGGCGCCTCCCCATGCTCGCAGGCTGGAGCGGTCAGGT
The DNA here is from genome assembly GCA_004027025.1 of Myocastor coypus. Lineage (NCBI taxonomy): Eukaryota > Metazoa > Chordata > Mammalia > Rodentia > Myocastoridae > Myocastor > Myocastor coypus. Next base: position 22,228 of record PVJA010032020.1, read on the forward strand.
TCGCACCTGTCAGCGCAGGAGCTGTTAGGCCAGCGCTTACTCTGCAGCACTGCTGGAAGTTCCAGCCCTGGGCAGCCAAATTCCGGGGTTGTCTATCAGGGCACAGGTTGTATCAGGACAACCCCATGGCCACAGCGACCAGAGCTCAACTGCATCCGTTGGTGAGGGTATCGAGGTGCTTGGGCGCGGGAGCCCAGGCCTATCTCCAGCTCACCTCAGCTACTACCCTCCGCGCTGCCATCTTGTCCGCAGAGGATGCCCCAACCCAGGTTCTTGGTCTTAAATATTTCAGATTTCCTTCCTGGCTCCAGACTTCAGAACTTAATAGCATTACAGAGTCCTTTTTTTTTTTTTTTTTCTTGCTTTAGAACTTTTATTTTTATGGCCGGCTCAGCCTGCCCTCAGGGCAGGGCTGACACAGCATGTGATGCAGGGGATGGAACCCCGGTCCCTGAAACCACCCAAGCTTTCCTAAGCAGGCACTTTTTTTTTGTGGGACCAGGGTTCGAACTCACGACCTTGCACTTGCCCAGCAGGCACTTGTGCCTCGGAGCTATCTCCCCAGCCCCTAAGCAGGCACTTTAGACCACTAAGCCATCCTGCCGCGCCGAGAGATTCCTTTAATTAGCCATAATTTATATCATTTCCATGTTTTGATCTTTTTTTTTTTTTTTGATGAAACTAGGGATCAAATTCAGAACCTTGCACTTGCCAGGCAGTTGATATTTTCTATTACCTTAAATAACTCAAATTCCACATTTTGGGGGCTGGGGAAATAGTTCAGGGGCACAAGTGCCTGCCTGGCAAGTCTAAGGTCCTGAGTTTGATCCTGGTTCCACAAAAAAAAAAAAAAAAAAAAAAAAAAAAATCCACATTTTCTCTGTCAGAGTTCTCACATAAATTTCCCTTTCTTATAAAGGACTAAGACTGATGCATATAGCTCAACAGAATGCTTGTCTAATATAATGTGATCAATATTTTGGCTTCCATGCAACACTACCACCATACCTGGCTGGGGCAGCCAGGTGTGCTGGTACATACTTATAATTCCAGAACCTAGGGGGCAGAGGCAGGAGGATCACTGTGAGCTTGAGACCTGCCTGGACTACCCAGTGAGTTCAAAGCCAGCCTGAACTGTGTGAGGCCCTGACTCAAAACACACACACACACAATTTTTTTTTAATGTTTCAAAAGTTTATTGATTCAATAGTATTGAATACAGAAAAAAAGATTCCTGATTAAGCATAATATTCCACTGTCTAGGCAATGGTTGGTTATTTTTAAAACTTTATTCAGTGTTATCTTGACCATGATTAAAAGCAGACATCCTCTTGTGACCTTCCAGAAGGCAAATGTGTTGCAGCTCACATGCAACTCCTCACAGTTCCGTCCTCCTCCAGTGTCTCCTCTTGGAATTGTACCTGATTTTATTACCTGTCTTCATATGGATCCACTGAGGAATGGGGCGATTCTGCTTTTGCTTCTTTGCCAGGAACTGTTTGATTCTGAAAGTCTTGTGAGAAGACATTAGGGTAGGAGGCGAGAGCACATACTAGATGGCAGACTGAAGCAGAAGAGCCACACACACAAATTTTAATAAAAAAATTTAAAAGCTAACGTACATACTGAAATGAAAGAATGCAAGGTGTTTTGTTTTTTCCCTAAAGGCAAAAGGAGATGTTCTTCCTGTTTCCTAGTCTGGCCTCTAACTCATAGCCATCTTCCACTAGCCTCTCTAGCAACGGAATTACAGGTTCACACCAAATCTGGCTCTAAACATATTTCTTTTTTAATACAACATTTCTTCAGAGCACACAGGCAAATTATATCTTATTCAACTTTTTAGGAGCACTGAGAACGTAATACCTGACACATAATGGACACCAAAAATGCTTAGATTCAGCTTTCGTAAACAAAAGGGAGTTAAGTGAATGTTTTTAAACTTTATTTACTCATCTATGTATGCTATCTACCTATCTATCTATCTATCTATCTGGCCAGCTCAGCCTGCCCTGGGGTTGGGGCTGGTGCCTGGGGATCAAGCCACGGTCTCTGAGGTAGCCTAAGCAGGTGCTTTAGACCACTGAGCTATCTTGCTAGATCCACAAATGAATTTCTTTTTTTTTTTTTTTTTTTTTTTTTTTTTTTTTTTTTTTTTTTTTTTTTTTTT
>PVJA010032021.1:0-24513 GCA_004027025.1 Myocastor coypus
CAGTGTGCCACCAGTGAAGCTTGTGACGTTGGAGGCTATTGAATCTAAGCCTCCTAAAGTTCATCTCACCAATCTAGCTCTGCGTTCCATGCATTGTAATTAAGGATTTTTTTTTTTTTTTTCTTGCTGGGTGGTCAAGGGCAAGTCGAAGCAAGACCTGTATAACAAAACATTCCTAAATACTTAAATTTAAAGTGTCATTGTATTCTGTAACCTGCAAACAACAGAACATTTTTATGAATTCCCGTCATATTAATGTTCTCTGCCTGCCTGAAACATGGAATATAGAGTAAAGAGATGTCCAGAATATAGCCAGGTAAGGCTAGAGATCTAGCTCAGAGGTAGAGCACTTGCCTAGTATATGTGAGGCCCTGAGTTTGACTCCCACATTGCCAAAAAAGGGGGGGGGGTATTAAGAGACATTTCTAACACATATCTAGATGGTAGTGCCAGACAGGAATATCTAATGCAGTTGACTTGAGACTAGCCAAGTAAGTTGGGGATTTAGCTCGGTAGTACAGCACCTACCTGACAAGAGTGAAGTCCTGAATTCAATTCCTGGTGGCCCCCCCCAAAAAAAAATAAAAAGGAAGGGCCTGGCAGGATGGCCCAGTGGTCTAAAGCACCTGCTTAGGAAAGCTTGGGCGGCTGCAGAGACCGCGGTTCGATCCCTGGCACCACATGCTTCACCAGCCCTGCCCTCAGGGCAGGCTGAGCCGGCCATAAGAATAAATAAACTTGGGGGCTGGGGAGATAGCTCTGAGGCACAAGTGCCAGCTGAGCAAGTGCAAGGTCGTGAGTTCGAACCCTGGTCCCACAAAAAAAAAAAGAATAAATAAACAAAAAAGTTCTGAAACAAGAGAAATAAATTAAAAAAAAAAAAAAAAAAAGAAAGAAAGCTAGCTGGATGTGATGGCACCTGCAATCATAGCACTGGGCAAGAGTCTAGTTAAAACAGAAATTGGTAGGCCAGGCATGATGAGGCACACCTGCAATCCCAGCACTTGGGAGGCAGAGGTAGGAGGCCAGCCTGAGCTACAGAGTGAATTCAAGGGCAGCATAAACCAAGTAAGAAAACCCTACTGAAGAAGAAAAAGAAAATTTGGGGGTTAGCTGGGGTGCTCAGAGGTTTCAGCAAAGGAAGTGGGAAAGACAGAGATGGGAGAACACAAATGTGTAGCAGTGTCAGATCCTATAAGAGCACTGAGGAGAAGGCTGGACAGACAGAACCATTAGATGAATTGTTTTGGATGGGGAGGTGATAACCCTGTGTGTATCTGACCCTGATATGTGCTCAAGAAGTATATTTTACGGGCTGGTGAGATGGCTTAGTCATCTAAAGCATCTCCTTAAGCAAGCTTAGGCAACTACAAGGGCCTCGGTTCAATCCCCAGCATCACATGCTGCGCCAGCCCCTCTCCGAGAGCAGGCTGAGCTGGCCATAACATAAAAACAAAATAAAAATTTTTTAAAGAATTTTTATTTTGGGGCCCGGCGGGATGGCTCAGTGGTCTAAAGCGCCTGATTGGGAATGCTTGGGTGGCTTCAGAGACCGCGGTTCAATCCCCGGCACCACATGCTGCGCCAGCCCTGCCTTTGGGGCAGGGTGAGCCAGCCACAGAAAAGAGTGAATAAACAAACAAAGGTTCTTAAACAAGAAAATAAATAAAAAATAAAAAATAAAAAATAAAAAAAAAAAAGAATTTTTATTTTGGGGGCCCGGCAGGATGGCTCAGTGGTTTAAAGCGCCTGCAGGCGGCTTCAGGGACCACGGTTCTATCCCCGGCACCACATGCTGTGCCAGCCCTGCCCTCAGGGCAGGCTGAGCTGGCCATGAAAATAAATAAACAAACAAAGTTCTCAAACAAGAAAATATAAAATAAAATAAAATAAAATAATAATTTTTTTTTAAAAAAGAATTTTTATTTTTTATTTTAGTTTTTTTCTTTTCTTGTTTTCAGAACTTTTGTTTGTGTTTTTTTTTATGTCTGGCTCAGCCCGCCCTGAGGGCAGGGCTGGCCCAGCATGTGGTGCCAGGGATCCATCCGAGGTCCCTGCAGCCACCCAAGCTTTCCTAAGCAGGTGCTTTAGACCACTGAGCCATCCTGCCAGGCCCCAAAACAAAATAAATTTAAAAAAAAATAAATAAAAAGAAGGGCCAGTGAGATGGCTCAGTGGTCTAAAGCACCTGCAGAGGAAACTTAAAGTAAGCACTGTAACTGCTCCTCAATCCCTGTCACCACATGCTGTGCACCCCCACCCCAGGGCTGGCTGAGCCAGCCATAACACAAAAAAATAAATGAGGTTTAAGAGAATTAAATTTTAAAAATCTTTAAAAAAAAATAAAAATAGGGGCTGGGGAGATAGCTCCGAGGCACAAGTGCCTGCTGGGCAAGTGCAAGGTCGTGAGTTCGAACCCTGGTCCCACAAAAAAAAAAAAAAAAAAAAAGAAGAAAAAAAATAAAAATAAAAAGAAGTGTATTTTATGCCATTCTGTCTTGAGAAGAAAAGTTTCAGTAGCGTGATGGGACCAGAGGTCAGGAAACAAGTATTTAAGATGGGAATAACCAAAATTAAAAAGCTGGTGACAGATGGGTTGAGAAAATAATTACAGCAGTGTAATGGGAATTCTCTTCATTAAACAATTTCTCTAATAAATATGAATCCCCCTAAAGCCCCATAGAAAGGTGATAGAGGGTGAATTGACCATCTGGAGATGAGGAGGTAAACGTGGACAACAAATGCAGAACAGCTTCAGCCTTACTAGTGTCAGAGAAGCAAGATGCCTTTTTTTGTGCTCTTGGGAATTGAGCCCAGGTCCTTGCATGTGGTAGGGAAGCACTTTACCACTAAGCTGCATTCCCAGCTCTTTCTAGTTTTATTTTGAGATAGGATCTCATTAAGTTGTCCAGGTTGGCCTTGAATCTTGTGATCCTCCTACCTCAGCATCTCAGGTACCTGGGATAATAAGTGTATAGCACCACAGCCCATTTTTACCTTGTGATTCTTCTGGTAGTTTTTGCAGTTATTTCCTAAAAGACATAATTCAAAATAGGGAAAAGCTGAATGCAGAAAGATGTTCAACATGACATTTATAACTGTCATGAAGCTGAAGATAACTTCAAAAGCGAACATAAAATTGACTAGATAATTATGGGAAATCCACATAATATACTTACAAAATTGTTCATTTTCATGACTAATAAAAGAAATGTTTTTAATGGGGAAATATTAAGTGAAAAGCATGGGGTATAAATAAGTACATTATTTTCTGCACTTTGTTTTAAAAATACAGTGAGCCTGTAAATACTTATTCAATCTATAATGTGTGGGCAGAGAAAAAAAACCCTAAATCTCACTGAACTGTTTAAACTTCACTGGGTGATGGTGGTTTTTTTTCCTTATTGTTTGTTGTTGTTTTCAGAAAAAGTCTTGCTGTATAGTTAGTCCAGGCTGGCCTTGAACTTGTAGCAATCCTCCTGCCTCAGCCTCCCAAATGCTGGGATTACAGACATGAGTCATTATACCTGGCTACTTGGATTTTTTGGGAGGTAGTAGGGAGTGCCAGGAATCAAACTCACAACTCTGTGCTTGCCAGACAGATGCTTAAGTCACTGAGCTATCTCCCTGGCCTACTACTTGGACTTGTAAAAAACCTTTTTTTTTTTTCTGTATAATAGTCCCCTATTTTTTTCACCAAGACCATCTTATTTTCATAACTGGTAAATAAAAATACGCTTTAATTCAAAGTCAAAAATAGTTCCTTTTATAAGTATGATATAAACTTGAACATACTTTATAAAGATTTTGGGAGTTTGTTGTTTTGTTTTGTTTTTTTTATGGCTGGCTCAGCTTGCCTTGGGGGTAGGGCTGGTACAGCATGTGGTGCCGGGGATTAAACTGTGGTCCCTCGGTTACCTAAGCTTGCCTAAGCAGGCACTTTAGACCGCTGAGCCATCTCGCTGCCTGGTTCATTCGTTTTTTGAAACGAGATTGAGCTGTGTGGCTCAGGCTGGCCTCCCAGGCTTGTCTCAAACTCATAGTGATTCTCTTGCCTCAGCGTCCTGAGTGCTGCGAGAGTATTGGGATTATAGATGTGTACCACTAGGACTTGTATAAAGATATTTTTTAAGTTGCATTATAAAAAAGACTAGAAGAGCAGTCAGAGTTGGAGTGTTTTTTCCTTCTCTGTTTTCCATTGCTTGTGATGCATCTGATCCTTTTAAACTCAGGAACAGGTATCCAGTAGTTAATGGTATGGTTGCATGAAAGAGCCGAGAACTGGCCTGAGCATTAAGCAGCTGTGGAGTGGGCATTTCTGGGCTGTCATGAGGCCAAGGGGTCACCTGTGCCATGAGGGACGTTCGTGAGGCTGCTCAGAGGTCCGGGGCTTGCCAACTTCCCAAGTGCTTTCCTCTCGCTGAGCGCGCAAAGGCAGCTTTCCTGCTGTTCAGAAGCTCTCCACGACGCTTGAGGCGCCAGGCTGGCTTTGACCAGTAGCCCGTCTTGTGCTCTTGAACTTGGGGACCTTATATTCTGTTTAGGTCTCTTTAGAAGTGGCACACCAGGGCCTGGCGGGATGGCTCAGTGGTCTAAAGCGCCTGCTTGGGAAAGCTTGGGCAGCTTCAGGGACTGCGGTTCGATCCCTGGCACCACATGCTGCGCCAGCCCTGCCCTCGGGACGGGCTGAGCCGGCCATAAAAAAATGAGTGAATAAACAAATAAAGGTTCTGAAACAAGAAAAATAAATAAATAAATAAATAAAATTAAAAAAAAAAAAAAAGAAGTGGCACACCAGTGACTCAGGCTGTCGAAAAGGGAGAACTACCTCTGAGGACAACACCGAAGAGGCCACAAATGCTTAGCTCCCAGAGACCCTTCATCTAGGACAACTTGGCATTCTGTTTAGGCACAGGCCAGAAATGCCATCTAAGCTTTTAAGGAAAAAAAAATAGGAATCAAGTGAGAAAAAAAATACTATAGGTATTTTGTTAAGTACTGTTTGAATATTGGTTTAAGTATGGAAAGGAGTCTTGAATTCTTTTTCAGTGTAAAATTTTAAATCCATACACATAGTGTTCATGTAAAGTGACGTGGTATTTAAACAGCACTGCAGTGTGCTGGTGGAGGAGCCCAGCTCTACGTGGCTAAGTGCAAAGCCCTGAAAGGATGGAGAGCTACCCTGAAAGATCTGCCTGGAAAACAGCCTAGGACTAGAAAAGGCTGAGCTAGGGGGTGAGGGAGGCAGTTCAGGAAGAAGAGAGCATTTCCCCCACGCCATTGCAGCAGACAGTCGAAGGTCTGCTGACGGTGAGGGGCAGAGAAAAGCAGCTGCAGTGGCCTCTACAGCCAGCTCCTGAAAATCCCTAGAAGCAAAACTGGGCCTGCAGAGTGAGTGCCCTGAGACTGCTCACTAGGGTGGCTCAGTGCAGGTTAGAACCCTGCACTCTGCAGTAGCCAAGCAGGGGTGGGGAACTGCACACATTGTCGACCTTTTGCTAACTATAAGGCATTTTGCTAGGCACTGTGGAGCTAGCAAGGGTATATAACTAACTCTCAGACCTTCCTTAAAGGCATTAATACTCTGGGCAAAGGGGTCCGTAAAGTAGGGAGATAGGCAAAAGTGTACACCCTCTTTCTGTTTTTTTGAGATGGGGTCTCTATACAAGGCAGGCTGACCTTCCACTCACTGTGTAGCCCAGTGTGGCCTCAGATCCTCCAACCTCAGCCTCCTGAGTGCTGGGATCACAGGCCTGAGCCAAGAGGCTCCACTAGCACCCTCTTCCTAACAGGCAATTTGGAAGTAAGATCACATATTTGAGCACATACAAAAGGCTCATGCAAAAGAAGCCTAATCATACTTAAGCTTTCCTTTCCAAATTCTAAGTTACAGACTATGTAGCTGTCTTCTTTTGATTATGATACAACCCATCAAATGCTTTGAAAATAGAATGTTAGCCCCTGGAGGACTAAACAAGTTACTGCATCCAGGACAGCCCTGGAGGTTCATTGATGTTGCTAAATGCACATACAAAAGTCAAACAGAACTGAGCACATAGCTCAGCAGTAGAGCACTCCCCTAGCATGCATGGGGTGCTGCATTTGGATCCCAGTGCCCCCCCCCAAAAAGTACAACAACAGACAGACATATTCCAGGAGAACATGTCTGTCTTGTCTTCCAGTGAGATGATTATGAAATTCGTAATTCCCCCTCACCTTCAGACACAGTCCTCTGAGATGTATTTTCAGTGTGCCATGTGGTCTTTATTTTAATGCTCCTTTCATATCTGGATGTAACATCCCCGAGCATCTAGCCGAGGCTAAGATATTATTGCTTTCAATTCCCCACGGCTGATACCTGCCTCTTTATGATCACTGCCCTTTGCTCACCAGGTCTCTTGCTTCTCCATTTCCTGGTAAGCACAGAATATGGTCAGATGGCCAAACCTTTCAAACAGACATGGCCATCAAGGAACAAAGAAGGAGATGCCCAAATGTAACTGTGAAATAATGTTCAGAAGCCCAAAATCTTTATCTGCACAGCACTTTAGGGTTATAGCAAGTTCTGGGTTGAAGTCTCATGTGACTGAAGCCAGAGAAGGTCTGTAGAAGCTTTGGCTTCTTGCCTGCTAGCTACTCACCAAGTTAGAGACAGACCTCACCATGAGAGAAAGTAAATGGCCTCTGAGTTGCGCTAACCCAGTGAACCAGACCTGTAAATTGGCAGAGCCAGATGTTGGCCTCGCAGGCCTCGTGACTTAATCTCCTTAAGAGGCTTTCTCTGAACGAGGCTGAGACTTCTCAGCATACACCAAATCTGTGTTTGTGACCCTGGCAGAGTTCTTCCTGCCAGGGTCTGGAGGGTGTGCTCCTGTCAGTCTCCATGCTGCCTTAATCCCTCTGGGGCTGGGCTCCAGGTCTCCTTCTTCCACTCTTCTCTCCTATGATGCAGACCCTGTGCTGGGGCACTAACCTGCAGTGTCACTGTGCTTCTCTTCTTACCTCCTCTTTCCCCTTCTCTTTCCCTTGTGCTATGGTGTGTCCAGAAAAGGAAGTCAAGTTCCAGCGTGCACCTAATGGTGAGCCTTGCCTGCCCACCCATCCGCCCACTCCATGCTGCCTGTGCCCGCCTGCCAGCCACGCAGACCCATTCTGCCATGTGCGTGCGCTTCACTCATCCTCACTGCATGTCTGTGCCGTGTGGGCAGGTGTGGCCTGTCCTGCCAGGCAGAGCCACTGCCCATGGTCACCCAGTGGCCTCACACATGGGCTTCAGAAGATGTGGAATGGCATCCCCCTCTCTGGAAGTTGGATGGCTCCCCACAGCCCAGGGCAGGGAGTGAAGCTGGCAGGGACTCAGGGCCCGGTGGCAAGCTCAGGGAGACCTCACGCACTTCACAAAGGGAAGAGAGGCCTTGCTCACTCTATGTATGCAGCTGCTGCACACAGATCCATACATGTCGGCAGCTGTGTGGTGGGCAGAGGGGTGGACGGTGGGCTCTGGCTTGGAGCCTTGCTCACCTGGCTTTTCCCCTGGACAAGCACCACTCTCTGGCTGGGAGAGAGTGTTCATCCTGCACACCCAGCCCTCGGGAACAGCTGACGGACTGCAGTACGCAAGTGTCTCTTACGGGACACGAGGAGGCACCAAGGAGAGCTTGGCAGTCTGAGTCATTGCGAAGCCGTCCATTAAAATCAAAGTGTCAGCCTGAGCCTCTGCAGACTTTATAGGCATCCTAGTGTCCTCGTCCCTTGCAAAGATCCTGCTATCAGCTAGGCTTTGTGGTCAGGGCCACCTTTATCCACCAGCCCCAAACAGGAAGGGAAGCATCAACTGCTGAGCTAGGAGGGCTCTGCATTCTTGGTGGGAATGAAGGGAAGAGCAGCCCTGGCTCTGGGGACGTGCTGCCTCCTCCAGGGCTTCTCTCCAGCCTGCAGAGCTTGTCAGAGTCCTGCATTACATGGTGTCTGGCTCACGGTTCCAAGCATACCCCTGAGTTGAGGGTTGGATAGCATTAGGTCTGGCCCAGGAAGCCTCCAGGCAAATGTAGAGCAGTCTGTATGCCTTCTGTGTGCGTCCTAGCAGAGAAGTAGCATGTTCTTGCTGTCACCATGTCCTCGTCATGCCCTGCAGAGGCCACAGCCACACATTAGTCTCTGCCTGTTGAAGACCTTGCAGGCATCAGGCTGCTCAGTGGCTGAGACTCTCCTGGGACACCCAGTGAGACTTAAGTCCTCGCTTAGGGAATCGAGAGAGGCAGAGAGCATCAATAATGGCTTGCCGCCCTGGAGATTGGCCTCCTTTCTTCCTCTCCAGCCTCCCCCTTTCCCTGCCTGGCTCTGCCATTCTGTGATGTTTTAAAAGGCAAGATAAGCCGGGCGTGGTGGCGCACGCCTGTAATCCCAGCACTCGGGAGGCTGAGGCAGGAGGATCAGTGCGAGTTCGAGACCAGCCTGGGCTACAAAAGTGAGCTCAAGGCCAGCCTCAACTGCATAGCGAGACCCTGTCTCAAAAATACAAAAAAAAAAAAAAAAAAAAAAAAAAGGCAAGATGTCCCAAGTGGGTGAGCTGCCATTCAGAGCACTGGCTTGCCTGCCTGCCTGCCTGCCTACCAGGCAGCCTGCTGTTTCCCAGGGCCTGGATTCTGGACTGCAGCCACAGCCCCCACCAAGACTTACCTCCCCTCTATGGAGCTCTGCCCTCACCTGCAGCTAACCAGGCCCACAATTTGTCGGACAGCAGGTGCTCAGCATAGCCCTGGGGCTCATGGATATGTTTTGTACCCAGAGTTGAATTTCCTTCCTTTCCCTCCAATACCATCTCCTAGGTCAGGTATTCTACCCATCTTACTCTTCTGTTTAGACCAAGCTTCAAGGCAATATTTTGTGGGAAGGAAATGTCATTGCCAGGTAGATGGGCAGCTGGAGATTGCCCACAGATAGAGAAGCCAGAGTTTCCGAATGTTGTTTCTTTGTAAGTCCCTATCTTTTTCGCATGTGAAGTGGGAAGGTCATGAGTTTCTCGGTTGGGTATGCCAGTGCAGTGATACAGCACTTGGTATAGCAGAGAGCAAGCCTTTGTATGGTCCCACCTTGAGGACCTCTCCAGAGCCAGGTCTCTGGGGCCCTTCCAAACACACCCTTAGCCTGGTCATCTCTCCAGTCCTGGCTCCACTGGGCCAGGCCAGGGGACAGGGGAGGTCTGGGAGTCAAACCTGAGTGGCTTTGGTGACAGGAAGAACTAAACCATCTGTTTTCTTGTCTCAGCCACAGAGCAACAACAAAAACAGTCTCGTAAGCCCAGCCCAAGAGCCTGCGCCCTTGCTGACGGCCATGGTACCTCCTGACTACAGCTTCTCTGTCGCTGCCCCCTGGCTCCTTCCCTCCTCTTGCCCTCCCCATAGGACGCCTTAGCCTCTTGCCTTTTCTGACTCCTGTAGAGCAGGCTGCCTTCTGTGCTGCCCTGTGGGTCCTTGTCCTTCATTGTTCTGCTTGACCATGCTCTGTCCTGCATGGAAGAACTGCTCACTGTCCTGTTCCTTTTGCTATTGTCGGGGAAGAGTGGTCAGGGCTCTGGTCCAAACCCCCCAGCCCCAGCAGGGCCCCCCAGTGGGTCTGCTTGGGGGCTGGAAAGATGAGTTGCTTGTTAAAGGAGAGGTAGGCTCTTTCTGGGGATCTGTTGCTCAGCTCCTGGAGGCCTTAGAATGTGCCTCAACCTCTACTCTGCAATGGCAAGGTTAGAAAGAGGGTTGAGGTCCCCCATGCCTGGATGGTGCTGAGGTCTCTGGGATTCTAGGGAGCCCTGTCTAAAGTCTCTCGAGGTTTTTCCAAGGGGCACTGTGTCTGAGAGCTGCTTCTGCTAACTAGAGCGAAGCTAACTAGCTGGTTATTAGAGGGGTAACTTGGAGAGAGGAAGGGGTGATCTACCTACCACATCCATTGCTTCCTGCAGAAACTTAATGACCAACCAGGAAAGGCAGGAGGCAGGCAGATTGGGCAGCTCCCTCGGTTCAGCTTGCTAAATGGTTCTGCCCTCCCTGTGTCCCTGCTTCCCATGTACTCCTGACGACCACTGTTGTCAGGACCCTGCCCATGCCCTGAGTCCCATAGCTTCTCCATGTTCTTGCTTCTTGGAGCCTTGGCTTACAGAGAACCCTCAGAACCAGTAGGAATCAGGGACAGAGGCCCCTGGCTTCCCAGGCACCTGCTTTCACCAGGCTGCTGCTTCTTAGCACCAGGCGATAGCGCCTATGTCCAAGTGCCCAGTTCCCGAGACCCCACTCGAGCCAGGATTATTTATCCCAAGAGGATGGCTGGTGGCCTGGGCTCAGGGATCATCATGGGTTTCCTAGTAGGTGATGGTGGGATCCTTCAGGGAAGAGCTGTGGGTCTGTCCCCAAGTCACGAGGGTTATTTTTGTCTTCTCTCACAGGAGCCGCAAACCACCGTGGTACACAACGCTGCAGATGGGATCAAGGTGAGTGAGTGACTCCTGAGCTTGGCTCCTGCTCTCTGGAGCAGCAGAAGCTGGCTGGACTGGGTCTGAGTACTGCAGATGGGCGCCTACAGGCCACATCTTGAGGCTGGGTGTTCGCCAAGGCCAGCCTCGCTGACTTCTGTTCTTAAATCCCTGGAAAGATCACTTAATCATTCTGTGCCTCTTTTTTTTTTTTTTTTTTTTTTTTTTTTTTTTTTTTTTTTTTTTTTTTTTTTTTTTTTGAGACAGGGCCTCGCTATGCAGTTCAGGCTGGCCTTGAGCTCACTTTTGTAGCCCAGGCTGGTCTCAAACTTGCACCAATCCTCTTGCCTCAGCCTCCCAAGTGCTGGGATTACAGGTGTGAGCCACTACGCCCAGCCCACGCCTCTCTTTTCCTGTCTATACATTGGGGAAAATAATGGAATCGAGCCGGATGTGGTGGTACACATCTGTAATCCCAGCACTCGGGAGGCTAGGCAGGAGGAACTTTGTGAGTTTGAGGCTAGTTTGGGCTACAAAGTAAGCTCAAGGTCTACCTGAGCTGCAGAGTGAGACTCTGTCTCAGAAAGAAAAAAAAGAAAAAGAAAAGAATGGAATGTTCTGCCATGAGTTGTGAAGTTTAGTGTTGGCTGAAGAACACAGAGGCAAGGTGGAATCAGAACTCCACTGTATACACCCCATTCCACATTTTCACTAGCAATAAATATGTAACCAGCCCACCAGGAATCATCTACAACTGTGGTCTTCAGAGATGATGTTACAGATGGGGAGGTAATAAATCAATAATCAAAATAAAATCCAGTAGTGAAAAGTGCTCTGAAGAAGGTGGCCTATAGTAGAGACGGTGAGTGGGGCCTTTGAGGATCCTTGTCTAGGAACGGATGCTGATCTAGCAGCTCAGTGGCAGCAGGAAGCGGGCAGCATGCAGGCTGTGAGTCCTGGTGCTCGACAGACTGCAAGTGCCGAGGTGCGGCCTGTGTGCGGGCTGCAGAGCAGGGCACAGTGGATATGATAAGCAAGGGCCCCAGAGTCGGCCCACCAAGCAGAGTTGGTGGGAGAGCTGGCAAGGCCCAGAGCTGTGTTTGTACTTTGTTCTAGCAGCCAGAAGCTATTAGCAGTTTTTAGCAGAGGAGTCACATAAATATGCACTCTAAAAGGTGCCTGTGATGACTTTTGGAGCAAGAACTTGAGGGAGAACACAAGAAAAGCAGCAGAGAGACCGGAAGCTGCTGTAGTGGTTCAGATGCCGGGTATTGGCTGCTTGAGCCCTGACCATAACTACAGTTGAAGAGAAGAAAGGCGATGTGGCATACATTTTAGAGCTAGAGCTGAAAGAGTTTACTGCAGATGGAGTGATTGGATATAAGAGAAGGAAGAATCAGGGATGACTGCAGATTTTCATCAGTTGAGTGGTTGGTTTGACGGGCTAATTTACTGAGTTGGGGGAGAGTAGGGCAGGCATTGGGGAGCCCAGAGTTTTGTGAGTCAGAAAGTAAGGATAGAAGCAGAAACTTCTGCTTCCTTGTGGCACCTCCTAGAGTAGCTCATTCTCTGCTTTTGTTCTGCATGCTCCTTTGAGCTTTCAAGCTTTGAGTGTATACAAACACATTCTTTTTGGCCCACAGGGCTCCACAGAGAGCTGCAACACTACCACAGAAGATGAGGACCTCAAAGGTAAATGCTGGTCCTTGGAAGGGAAAGGACCCCTGCTGTGACCCCAGGGCCTTGATGTGACTGGGCTCCTGCCTTGTCTGTCTTGAGAACTGGGGTTGATGGGTGCTCATTGGCAGGTGAAGGTTTTTGTGTGAAAACAGCTTTTCAGGGGCCAGGGTGTGAGGCCCTGTCTCGTGTTGCTGGGCTGAGTGAAGTCTTTGCTTCTTTGACCTAAGTCTAGAGCAGCTAAATGAGCTCTTCCTGGGCCCAGGCTTAGCTCCTGTTGCTAATGATGTGATGCCCAGCAACAGGCACATCTCAGGTCCTTGCAAGCTTCTGGTGTCCAGTAAGGCATCATGGTTTTCCTAAGGTGATTCCCAGAATGTGAAACTATCAGGGTTTTTTATTTTGTTTTTTAATTTTGGAGGGGGGCGGGGGGCAGACCAGGAGTCAAACTCAGGACCTTGTGCTTGCCAGGCAGGCACTATGCCACTGGCATATCTCCCCTACCCAAAAATTACCATTTTTTAAAAGAATTTTTTATTTTATTTATTTTTTTCTTGTTTCAGAACCTTTATTTATTCACTCATATTTATGGCCAGCTCAGCCCTCCCTGAGGGCAGGGCTGGCACAGTATGTGGTGCCGGGGATCGAACCGCAGTCCCTACAGCCGCCCAAGCTTTCCCAAGCAGGCGCTGTAGACCACTGAGCCATCCCGCTGGGCCCCCCATTTTTTTTTATACAGGGCCTCATTATGCAGTTCAGACTCATAGTGATCCTCCTTGCTCAGCCTCCTGAGCACTGTGATTATAGGCGTGTATCAACATGCCTGGTTTTGGTGGCCAGCATGGTGCACCCAGGGTTATGGGGCTGACATAGCATGTGGTACTGGGGTTGAACCCAGGTCCTTGTACTTGTCAGGCAGGTGCTTAGACTGCTGAGCTATGTTCCTAGCCCAAACTATAGAATTTTAAGCCAGGGTAAAGACTGAGGATATGTAGCTCAGTGATTGAGTGCTTGATAGTGTATTCAATCCTCAGCACTGCCAAAAATGAAAAGAATGAAAGAAGAGAGGAAGGCTGGGCATGGTGGCGCACGCCTGTAATCCCAGCACTCAGGAGGCTGAGGCAGGAGGATCGGTGCGAGTTCGAGACTAGCCTGGGCTACAAAAGTGAGCTCAAGACTAGCCTCAACTGCATAACGAGACCCTGTCTCAAACAGACAAAAAAAAAAAAAAAAAAAATAGAGAGGAAGGATACGGAAAGAAGAAAAAAGACCAAAGCAGTCTTGGGCCCTCTGGGATGAGTTGGGTGCTCTAGTCCTGAGATTTGGCCATGGATGGCAGAGTGGGAACTGATCTGGTGTCTGTAAGGCCACACTAGGCTGTGTCTTGGTAAGCCATGAGGCCCGGCATCCTGGACAGGGGGCTGCCCAGAGTATCCGGCGGTGTGGGGAGCATGGCAAGCCCAACCAGCAGGATTTTCTGACCTCTCAGAGTCAACATCCTTCAGTAAATTGACTTGAGGTAGGCAGCACAGAAGACAGAGGGTGTGAAATCCAGAGGTGAGAGAGCAAGTCCATGGGCAGTGAGAGGCACTGAGCCTTTGAGAACCACAAATAAAACAACAACTCTAAAAATCAAAAGCAGATGCCGGGCGTGGTGGCTCACGCCTGTAATCCCAGCACTTGGGAGGCTGAGGCAGGAGGATTGCTGCGAGTTTGAGACCAGCCTGGGCTACAAAAGTGAGCTCAAAGCCAGCCTGAACTGCACAGTGAGACCCTGTCTCAAAAAGCCAAAAAAAATAAATAAATAAAAATAAAAATAAAAATAAAAAGCAGAAACATAGGCAATAATAAGGAATACTGCCACCTGGGGTGCTGGCAGCCAGGTCCAATCAGTTCGTTTCTGAGCTGCTGGTGGGGTAGAAGACACCCTCTCAGGCTGGGGCCCTTGAGCATCTTCCTTGGGAACAGGGTCCCTGTACGGCTGTTGAAGGCTTGCCTGGAAGCCGCAAGCCAGGGTCTGTCTGCACCTTCCTGGTGCTTCTGACTGGGAGGACTCTGGCAGAGGTGGCGGCATGGGGTGTGGTCCAGCACCCACAGCAGCCTGAACGTCACTTGGCCCCCGGCTCTGCAGCGCCCCGGGCTCGGGTCCTGTCCAGCTTGCTCGCTCACCTGCCTTGTTCTGTTTGTTTTGGCTGCTCTGCCTTGCCCTGCCCTGCCCTGGCTGGCTAGCTGCCCCGCTCCGCACTGGGAATGGCAGCTCGGTGCCTGAAGGACGGAGCTCCTGGGACAGAACAGCCCCCTCTGCAGGCATGCAGCCCCAGCCTTCTCTCTGCTCCTCAGCCAGTAAGTGTGAGGGAGGCACATTCTGGCTTCCAACTCCCTGGCTTGTCCTGAAACCCCCAGGGATCCCCCCAGAGCTGTCAGCCCCACCCAACTGCTCATCTTAGTCAGCTGGAGACCCTGTTTGTACCAGGCAGGGCCCCTGAAGCTGGGCCAGAGAAATCCCTTCACGTGGGTGGAAGGCTATGGCACGGAGGGAGGGAATAGAACACCACTGGGGTGCATAGTGGGCCTGGCCGCAGTGGCAGCCAGGTCTGTGGGGCCAGTGGTGAAATTGCGATACCTGAGAAACTACACTGGGGCAGGTTTTCCTGAGGCTCATCCTCGTGTCATATTGCAAACAAGGGGTTCAGAGTGAGACCGGCCTGAGATGCGATCCTAACCATGCCACCTTCAGAAGCATGTGAAGTAGCTTAGCTTCCCCAAGCTCATCTGTTGTGGGGAGGGGTTAAGCATTGTGAAAAATAAGTGCTAGAGGAGGTCTGGACACGATGCCTTGTGGGGAAAAGGCAGTTTATGCTACTTGGAGCTGCAGTTCTGTCTGTGATAGAGGAGGTTCCTTGGCCTCTCTTCCTCCCACATCTACTGGTGTAGTTTCTAAGCATGCGCCTTTCACCCAAAGGCCCTAGTCAGGTCCTCTAGAGGGACTGGGCAGGGTTGGAGCAAGAGTGTTATGTGGACATACTTGCTTGCTTCTTTGGAAGAGGAGAGTTCCCTGGTTCTTCTAACTGGCTACTTAGAGCTACCCATCAATGGTGGGGCACCTTTGGTTGTGCTACCCCCTCCCAGCCGGGCCCCTGGGCTATGCTGGGCAAGTGGCGCCATGCTGGTGCTGCTGCATTGCTTGCCTTTGTCTTGCAGCCTCTCGCTTCTGTGAAGAAAAAGGCTTGTGGCCTAGGCCAGCCCAGGGGGTCAGTGTTAGCTCGAGCTTGGTTCAAGTCCACCCTTACCTTAGTGACACCCTTGCTAATAGTGGCACTACCTATATATGAGCTGCTCATGAGAGCAGGATGCTGTCCTTGGCATGGGGAGCTCTGAGGGCATTGCCTGCCTGTCAGTCTAAGCTTTATATTGGTTTCCCTGAGAGAGACAATGCTGGCAGGAGAGCTGGTGTGAGAGTTACAGCTTTTCCAAGACTTGTCCAGGGTAAATGGAGCCTCTGGCAAGAGGCTATTGGGAATTTTTACAGTTCCAAGATCACTTATCCAAGCAAAGCCTGTGGGGAAAATGAGCAGAGTGAGGATAATTCAGAGTCCGTCCTAGGGCTCGGCTCATTCTTTGGGAGCTCTCATCCCTAACTAGATTCTGCTTTCCGGGTGGCTAGTGCCCAAGGCTAGGTTCTGGGCTCTGAGTGAGGGTAGCATTTGAGATCTGACTGAGCCCCTTCTGGGGGGTTGGGGTGGATGTAAACTGCTGGGATGGGAGATGCTTCTCAGAGAGGGTGAGCTGCTGAGGTGAATCACACAGACTGGTAGTGCATTCATGATTTTCCAGGCTCCTTGACGGTTGAAGAGAAGTGTTTTCTGTGACCTGGTTGTTGATGGGGAGAGAGGTGAAAGGCCAGAGAACTCTAGTGGGTACACTCACAGAGGGTGCAGAGAATGGCCTTAAAGTCAGAGAAGAGGGATATCTCCAATAAAGGGATGACAGGGGACACCCTAAGGGGTCAAACTGAGCTCTCTGTCGTGGGAGAGGTTGCCCAGCAGGTAAATTAGTGAACTTTTTTCTCCTACAGTGCGAAAACAGGAGATCATTAAAATCACAGAGCAGCTGATTGAAGCCATCAACAATGGGGACTTTGAGGCTTACACGTGAGTAGAGACCCATTTTTTTGAGACATAGGTCACCCCTCAAGGCTTTCTTTGCCCCCCAAAAATCAGCAGGTACCATAGGAACAGGGTGGGCTGGGCTTGGGCAGTATCCAGGTTAAACCCAAAGCCCCTCTTGCCAGGAGTCCTTGCAGTCTGGTGATCGCGCCCGAAGCATGGTCCATAGCTAAGCTGCTACTGAGGGCCAGCTCCACTGCTAAGGAAGGTGTATAACTCCTCCATCCTACAGCCTCCTTTGAGCTTGTCTTTTTATTTTCTTTCCTGCAGGAAGATTTGTGACCCAGGCCTCACTTCATTTGAACCAGAGGCCCTTGGTAACCTCGTGGAAGGAATGGATTTCCATAAGTTTTACTTTGAGAATCGTGAGTGGGTTCGTGCTGCTGATATACTCCTGCCTGCCCCTTCACCCCTTTGCCTCTGCCTCAATCCCCTTCTTGCCCCCCGCCTTGCCCTGGTCTTCCCTTGACCTACCTGGCACATCCTGCTCTGTATGCCTCCCTCTCCCTGCCCTGCTGCCCGCTTCTGAGGGGAGAGCCCCAGACACCCATTCATCCTGCAGCTGCCTCAGGGCAGTGCTGTTTACCACAGTCAGGGTCACTGCACTTCTTTAAGTCTCATCTTTTTTCAGGTCAGATTGCAAAACCCCTGAGATTAGGTTGAGAGGATCTCAGCAAATAATCTGTGCTTGCAGGTTTCATAGTAGAGGAAATTAAAATCTGAGTAAGAATGTGCAGTCAGGTAGCAGACACCTGGTGGTAATTTCTGATGCTGAAAGTTAGAAGGGGAGGCAAGCGCACTCTGGTCTTTTGTGGGGTGGCAGGGGGACTGCTCTGGTGAAAAACCCAAGAGTGCATGCCTGTGATCCTAGCACTCAGGAGGCTGAGGCAGGAGGATTGTTGGGAGTTTGAGACCAGCCTGGGCTACAAAGTGAGCTCAAGGTCAGCCTGAACTGCATAGTGAGACCTGGTCTCAAAAAGATAACAAGACCCGGGGGTAAATAGTTGCGTCTTCACATCCCCTTTCCACTTCCTGGGAGTCCAACCCTCTTCTTGTTCCTCTTCATGTCTACTGTACCCTGGACCTTTTCCCATTCCACCCTGAGTTTTTTTGCTCCACATTTCTGCAGTGTTTAGCCCTCTAAGTAATTCTTTTCACCAAAAGCAACTCCAGAGTTTATATTAGTTCTAAGGAAGGTCTCCTGCAGTTCCTGTGTAACACTGGAGTTGAACTAAAATGTGAATCCAATAAAAATGCCACAGCCTTCACAGCCTGTACCAATAATGACAGTCTGACTTCCCTTGCCCACCCCTTTCCCCAGAGGATCCCAGGAGATAGTCTTAGCTGGGTGGCTTCAACTTTGATGCCTTTTCTTTTTAAGTCACAAATCAGCGTTGAATGTTTGGAGTTAATAATTTTGTAAGCCCTAAATAGGGACAAGCTAACTTTGTGAAATCCAAACATCAGCCTAACAGACTGGAAAAACCGTAAGTCTGGGTGTGGTAGGGCACACCCATGACCCCAGCACTCCAGAGACTGAAGCAGTGAGAGGCCTGCCATGAGTTCATAGCAAGCCTGGGCTACATAGTTTAAGGCTAGCCTGAACTCTAAAGTGAGACTATCTCAAAGAAAAAAGGTTCAGCCAGGTGTCTTGGTGCACACTTATAACCCCAGCACTCAGGCAGCTAACGCAATTGGATATTAGCCTTGGCCACGTAGTGAGCTCAAGGCTAGTCTGAGCTTCATAGTGAGACCCTGTCTCAAAAAGACAACAACAACAACAAAAAAAAGCTTTTTTTTCCTGTTTCAGAACTTTTGTTTGTTTGTTTGTTTGTTTATTTTTATGGCCAGCTCAGCCTGCCCTGAGGGCAGGGCTGGCCCAGCATGTGGTGCCGAACCTTGGTCCCTGCAGCCGCCCAAGCTTTCCTAAGCAGGCGCTTTAGACCACTGAGCCATCCTGCTGGGCCCCAAAAACATAGGCTTTTGTTAAAGTGATCCTGAGATTAAAAGTGATTTGGGGCTGGGGAGATAGCTCCATGGCACAAGTGCCTGCCTGGCAAGTGCAAGGTCATGAGTTTGAATCCCGGCCCCGCAAAAAAAAGCAAAAAAAAAAGTGATTTGGGCAGATTATTTAATCTCAGGTGTATTTCCTTCTTATAATGAAGAAAACATCAACAAAGAAATACCGCACTAGGGGCTGGGGTGATAGCTCTGTGGCACAAGTGACTGCCTCGCAAGTACAAGGTCATGAGTTTGAACCCCAGTCCCACAAAAAAAAAAGAAATACCGCACATGCATGTTAAACCCCCAGCCCTGTCAATACCTCATTAAAAGAGTAACTTCTATTGTCAGAATTACCTAACTTCTCTTCCTTGTGGGTCACCGAAACTAATGGACTGGGGTATCCTGACCTCTAGAAGGGTGCGGAAGGGAGGCTTACAGATTCTAGGGCCGGTGTGCTGGAGGGAGACAGGCGAAAGGAGCCCGACACCCTCCAACCTCCCCTCCCCTCCCCTGCCCTGCCCTCTACAGTCCTGTCCAAGAACAGCAAGCCCATCCACACCACCATCCTGAATCCACATGTCCACGTGATTGGGGAGGACGCAGCTTGCATCGCCTACATCCGTCTCACCCAGTATATCGACGGGCAGGGTCGGCCTCGCACCAGCCAGTCAGAGGAGACGCGAGTCTGGCATCGCCGGGATGGCAAATGGCTCAATGTCCACTATCACTGCTCAGGGGCGCCTGCCGCACCGCTGCAGTGAGCTCAGCCACAGGTGCACCTGGTCGGGGAGGAGTGGCTGGGAGGGGCTGGGACAGGTGGAATCAGAGAAAGTCAGGAGGTGGCACTCAGGCAGGACATGTGGGTCATCCCAGAGGAACTCCAAAGGCTGGGCAGGGTGGTTATGTTAGGCTGTGAGATGTTGGATCTGACTGCGGAATTCTGAATTGGGTATGTACAGGCAGGGTACTTTCCCTCCCTAGTTTAGCCATCAAAAAAGAAGGGGGGGGTGCCTACCTTCTTGGATTTGTGAGGATTAAATAATAGTATGTAAGGGCTCAGCAGATTAAAGCACCTGCTTAGGCAGGGCAGGGACCAGAGTTCATCCTCAGGGTTATTGAGACTGGGTGTGGTGGTGTGCACCTGTAATCCCAGCACTTGGGAGGCTAAAAACAAAAGGATCACTGTGAGTCCAATCTGTGTAGTGAAACTCTGTAGATGCTGGACTAAATGCATTTAAAAAAAAAAAAAGTGTAAATAAAATACTTGTAGGTGCTGAGATAATGAGGCAATGCTCTATTTAGACATTTGCCTCTCCCCAGCCCCACCTTCTCTATCAAGATGGCTAAGTGCGTAGTGTGCTTATTACATCCTGGAAATTCATGTGTACACTCACTGTCCTCTATTAGGTTACTGTGTTCTGTCTTCTTTGACAGGGGCATTAGGAGATTCCAGCTGGAGGTCGAACCTTCGCAGCCAGTGGCTCTGGAGGGCCTGAGTGACAGCGGCAGTTCTGTTCGTTTGAGGTTTAAAACAATTAAATTACAAAGCGGCAGCAGCCAATGCACGCCCCTGCATGCAGCCCTCCCGCCCGCCCTTCGTGTCTGTCTCTGCTGTACCGAGGTGTTTTTTACATTTAAGGAAAAAAAAAAAAAAGATTGTTTAAAAAAATGGAATCTGTACCATGATGCGTTTTAAAACCACCGATAGCCCTTGAGCCAGCAAGAAGGCAGGAGTTTGCATGATGCCCATACTGGCATGAACAGTGGGCTCACCCACCAGCCCTGAAGAGGTGAACTTGGCCTCAGGCTGCCATGGACTCCGGGGGACCAAGCAAGGACTCTGACAGAGCTTTGGGGCCCTGGAAGTGATTGCAGCCCCGGAGGTGGCCTGCTTACCCCAGGTCTAGTAGTGGACTTCTTCAGAACCTGCAGAGGTGCCTAGAAAGAGGCTGATGAAAAAAAAAAAAAAAAAAAACAAAACAAAACAAAAAAAAAACACCATGGCCATCAGGCCTACTTGGGAGAGAACATAGAGCTCCCAGCCTGCTACGAAAGCAGCTGAGAAGCAGTGGCCTTAGGACTGACGGCCCGGACTTTGCTGTACTGTTCAATTTAGTGTAGAAGGGAAAAGACTTGGTGCTGCAGAAGTGTGTCCGCTATGAAGCTGATGAGAAACCTCATGTTAGTCTGACATGCACTCACGCATCCATTTCTAAAGGGTGCACGACGCATGTGGGCCCTGATTATGAAGCCTGCTCCCTGCAGCTGGGAAGGGAAGAGGTTGCTGCTTTGCGTCATGATTGTTTTCTTAATAACTTAGCAATGAGAGTTGGGCCCTGGTCAGGGCTCCCCTTGCTGCCTTTGGCAGTTCTATTTCTGCTTATCTGGACCATCTTAGTCTTGCCTTTCCATGATGGTGGTCCCTTGCTGACTCTCATCTGGGCCTGGGTCCTCAGCCAAGTGCCCTGTGGGACTGGAGAAATGAGGCAGTGTGGTAAGAGGTGGTGGTTTTTTCTATGCATTCAGGCTGGCCTCAGGGCCGCCTCCCTTCTCCCTTTTCCCTTGCTGCACGTCCATCTCTACCCCAGTCTCAGATTGACCTGATTGCTCTGGCAAGAAGAGGAAGTGTCCTCTTTAAAGAAGCCCCTTTGCTGACCAATTGAAGTGTAGACTTACTGCTGGACAATCTGCATGGGCATCACCCCTGTCACCTGCATGTACCTGAAAAGGCATCTTAGAACCAAGGCTCCTATACTCATTGTCCCTCTCTGTGCTCAAGGAGTTCCGTTCCAGGAGGAAAAGATCTATGCCCTAAACAGATAACAAAGAAGATAATGGAGGAGGATTGGTCACAGCCTTGGCTCCCCCCAAATCAACCGTGCATATTTATCTGCACAAATATCTGCACTTTAGGGGGAAGGTGGGTAGACTCCAGCTCCCTGGACTACCTTCAGGAGGAGTAGGAACTTCAAGAAAAAGCAAAAGCAACAGGTGTACTTTGGAGCCAGCTGAAAAGAGTGCAAACTCATAGGTGCTGGTGCTTGGATTTAGCCAGGCCCCTGTAGCACCTGATGCATGCCCCAGCCCCTGGGCCCTTGCCCCTTCCTGCCCTGCAGCCTGCAGTACCAGCTTGCAGACACCTTCACCACAGGGTTTGGTTTTGTTGGCTTGAAGACGCGGTCTTAGAGTTCATTGAGACCCATAGCTTCATATGGCTGCTCCAGCCCTACTTCTTAGCATTCTCACTCCTCTTTGGGGGCTAATGTCAGCATCTATAGACAATAGACTATTAAAAATCTTTTAAACAGGAAATGGAAGGCATTTGATGCAGAATTTTTGCATGACGACATAGAAATAATTTAAAAATAGTGTTTGTTCTGAATGTTGGTAGACCCTTCATAGCTTTGTTACAATGAAACCTTGAACTGAAGATATTTAATAAATAACCTTTAAACAGTCCATTGTGTTACTGGTGTTGGAAACCTATGGCCAGGAGTTTAGGTTTTTCAACATCCTTCGTTATGAGGCCTCAAACGGAGACAGGTATCTTTTCTCCCTTTGAGCTCATTTTAGAAGACTTCCTCAGAAATTCAATCTCCAGTCTCTGGGACGTCTGGGGTGGTAGAGAGGACAAACCCCTTAAAATGTGGGTTAAGGATCTCGCCCCGCCCCTACCCACGATGAGAGACGCCCCCCACCCCCGCCTTCAGTGGGCCGGTCCGATCTCCCCTCCGCGCGGCTGAGTGGTCGAGCCCGTCCCTCGGCCCGCCCCTGCCCCTGGGCCGCGGCGCCCGACGCTTGCCAGACTGTGCCACCCGGCGAAGAGGGGGGTTCGCTTCTGCGGGTACGGCCTGACCCCCCGCCGTCTCGAAGGCCGCAGCTCGCTCGGGGCTGCTGAGGACCGTGTGGGTGCCCGCGCCCAGGGGCGCGGCTGCCGTGCTCGGGGCCGTGGGGAGCCCGGGCGAGCGCCCAGAGCGGCAGCGCGCCGTTTCCCCCCAGTGGGAACGGTGGTTGGGCCTGGCTACAGCAGAGCGTCGGCTCGGAGATGGCGGAGCCGCCGCGACGCGGCCCGAGGCCCCGACAGCAGGGAAGCCCGGCAGCCCCGGGACGCGGCGGAGCCCGGGGACCGCAGGGACGCCGCCCACTCCGCCGGGTGAGCCGCCCTTGAGGAGAACAGCCCCCCACATTTCTGAGTATGGCCCTCACCCACAGTCGCACTCGGCACCTCCCCTCGCGGATTCCCGGGAGCGCTGCCACCGTAACCACTCGCGGGGTCGTTCCGTGCGGCTCAGCGCGCCTGTCGCCCCGTGTCCCTTTCACTAGCCTCTGCCACAGTTGCCGCTTGCTCTTTGCCACTTCTCCCCGCAGGGCTCTCCCAGCCCAGAGCCCGCCTCGGCGTCACCCAGAGTCGGTGCTCTCCTTCCCCTTCCCGCTCAGTGGCCCGGTCTGCCTGCTCTTCCTCTGCACCTGTGAGCCCGCGTCCACCGGAGGGGTCCCTCCGTCCGGGAGCCCCGGTGCCCCTTCAGTGCCCCCTCCTGCCACAGCATCTGTGCTGCCTGTCCCCGCACGGGGCCCACACTCCCGCCTCCCGGTCCTGTTAGTGCTGCGCTTCTCGCGGCGCCAGTGGCCCTTAGGTTTCTCCCTCTTTAGAGATCTCCCGCTGCAGCACACACGCAACCGCATGCCCCCCTCCAGTATTTCATATCCCAGCCCGCGCCCCTCGGCCCCTCCTGTCACCCCTCCCCTAAATATTGCTGCTTCTTTTAGGTATGAAGTTAAAATTCAGTGGTTAACAGCGCGGGCCCTGGAGCTTGACAGGCCTGACTTTGAATTCTAGTTTCTCCACTCGCTGAGCTGTTTGATCCTGGGCAAGTTACTACACTACTCTGGGCCTAAGTTATTCAAAATATGAAATGGGGATTATAATATCTGTTTCTTCCCTACCTGTTGGGGTAGGTATGAGGATTAAATACAGATGCTTTTCAGTTTACTGTACAGCTTTATGTTTAGGTAAACCTATCATAAGCTTGACAATATCCTAGGTCAAAAAATGGCATTTAATACACCTAACAACACATAGCTCAGCATCCAGTATGTTCAGAATATAGTTTAAAGAAAAAAGAAGCCGGGCATGGTGGCTCACGCCTGTAATCCCAGCACTTGGGAGGCTGAGGCAGGAGGATCGGTGTGAGTTCGAGACCAGCCTGGGCTACAAAAGTGAGCTCAAGGCCAGCCTGAACTGCATAGCGAGACCCTGTCTCAAAAAGACAAAAAAAAAAATAAAGAAAAAAGAATATAGTCGTTTAATCTGATTGCATAGCTGACTCTTAACTGAGGCTCACTGCCACTGCCCAGGGTGACAAGAGTATTGTACCATATGTTTACTAGCCCATTATCCCTTAATGGGAAAGGATCAAAATTCAAAGTCTAGAGACTGAGGCTGTAGCTCAGTGGTAGAACACTTTATTAGTGTATACAAGACCTTGAGTTTGATCCCCAGCACTGCAAAATAAAATTCAAAGTACAGTTTATACTCAGTGCTTACCATGTACCATTGTAGGTCAAAACCATCAAAGGTTGGGAACCATCCGTATATGTAAATCTCTTGGAAGGATGTCTACAAGTAGTGAGCTCTCAGTAAATACCACCGGGGGTGATAACAGCCCAGCTATCAACTTGCCCTTCATGACATCTCACTACTGTATTTTCCCTAAAGTTTCCACTAATTCTGAGGATTCATTCTTCCATCACTTTTGTGTGAATGTGTGCTGTGGATTTAACCCAGGGCATCATACGTGCATAGCACATGCTGTGCCAGTGAGCTGTACGCATACCCTTCCCCCATCACAGTTTTTATTATCTCCCAAATATCTCTTCTCATGTTGATTTGTTCTACCCAGGACAAAACTGAACTGTTCTTAAATCATCTCTTTCAATTCTGCAAGACTCTGTCTGCATTATCACCACTGAGATATGGGTATTGGAGTAGGTGATAGAAGGGTATTGCATGACTGGCCTTACTAGGAATGGCCAAGGTAAATAGGCTGACTATGTTGGGGTGGGCGAGATGGGTCAGAGGTCTAAAGTGCCTGTTTAGGCAAGCTTAAGCAACTGCAGGGAAGGCGGTTCGATCCCCAGCACCACATGCTGCACCAGCCCCACACCCAGGGCAGGCTGAGCCAGCCATAATAATATAATAATAAAATT